>QRFJ01003337.1:0-64315 GCA_006176705.1 Cocos nucifera
GGCTTGTAGCTCATTAGGTCAGCGTTGATCAAATCGAATCAAGAGTTGGTTAGATGGATCAACAATGCTTAAATTGACCAGCCTAATAGGATTAAGTCTGGGTCAAGATCGAGTCAGTGATCGATCAAGCAAGACCTAATTAGGCTCAGAGGTTAGAGTCTGGATTGTAGGCTAACCAATTGGATTCTGGCTCAATAATTTGGTGTCTAAGGTAAGTTTGGCACATACGACCGACTAATTTTTAATTGGAAGCTACTCGACCTGAATGCGTTCTTGTCGAGTTAATGGCATATTCCTTCCACGGTCTCACTTACCTGGCCATATCTGTTGACATCAGTTCTGATCTGAGGTGGTCAATAATCCGAGCTGACCCATGCCACTAGGTTAGTCATAATGTTTATGACTATGCAAGTCTAGTTTAATGAGACCTGAATCAATTCTCCCTAAGAAAAGATTAAGTCTGAGTCTTCCACCATTGTAGATGTGCGGGCCCTTCCGGGTTGATTTGTTCTGGCTGGATACAGTGGCTCAGTTGCACGGAAAGATGCAACCATGTCTATTAGGCATTGGATGCTATGGGCTGGAGGATGAGTTGGGCTCAATATTTCAGATACGGTGAGAAGACTCAATTAGGAAACCCAGTCTATGCAAATGGTGGGTCTGACTTAACTAAGGAGTGGATCAATATTCCGGATACGGTGAGATTCATGAATTAGAGACCAAGTTTGGGTGCACCATGATTAGAGAATCATTGAACAAGAGTTGTTCACTCATTGGCTAACCCATCACCAATAACTGTTAGTTGAGGTGATGAGTCAGTTGGTGAGACCGCACCACCCACTAGAAATCATTAATCGTGGAGATTTTTGCATCTCTACAGAGGGAGTGTAGGGATCCGAGAAAATAGTGGAAAGCTAATTTATTTAAAAATAAAATTTCTAAATAAATTGTTAAGTCTTAATTATAATATCTAACTAGAAACTTTGACTCTCTATCAGAAAAATGTCTGCGTCCAACCCATTAGCATGAATCCTGGACACACATAGACTGACTGGACCAAATTATAAAGGATTGGCTCAGGAACTTCAAAATTATTTTGGGTTTTCCGAGAAGTTAACTCATGTTACTGGACCAGGAACCCTCCCACCTTACCAGCTCGTCCATCCGCTGAAGCAGAGAGCGTCTCTGAAAAATGGATAGATGAAGATAATAAAGCCAGATACTACATGTTGGGCTCGATGTCTGATGAAGCTTCCAGTACCAACATGAAGATATCAGGAACTGCTCGCCAAATGTTGGCTCACCTATAGGAGATGTTTGGTGAATAGAGTCGCACAGCCAAGTATCAAGTTACTAAATGACTGTTCAAGGCTAAGATGCGTGATGGACAGTCAGTCCAAGATTATTGTCTGATGATGATCAAGGACTTGGAAGAGCTTGAGAAGCTCGATGTGAGGTTAGACTTGGATCTACAGAATGATATAATTCTACAATCCTTGACTGATGCATATGGGTAGTTCATCATGAACTACCATATGCATAAACTTCAAAATTCCTTGGCCGAACTTATGAACATGCTAGTTACTGCTGAGCTTTTCATAAAATATCCTAAAGGCTCAATGCTTGCTATAGAACAGACTTCTTCCAAGAAAAAGTCTTTTGAAAAGAAGAAGAAGTCTGTGAAAAAGCAGAAGATGGAAGAAGAAAAGAAGAAAAAGACAGAGCTGAAGAAGAAGGCCGCTGACAAAGAAAAGTATTTTCATTGCAACAATGATGGCCATTGGAAGCGGAACTATCCTACTTACCTGGTCATCCTAAACAAGAAGGAGGTAGGTCCTTCCGGAGGTATGCTCGTTATTGAGTCTAACCTTACGATTTTTTCTGCATCTAGTTGGATGCTTGACTCTGATTCTAGTGCTCACTTGTGTACTTCTATATAGGATCTTGAGGATAGCAGGAAGCTGAGGGATGGTGAGATGATCTTGCGCATCGAAAATAGAGCAAGAGTTGCGGTCGTGGCCATGAAAATATATCCTCTTCGACTACCATCTAGTTTAGACTTAGTATTAAAAGACTATTATTATGTACCTACAGTAAGTAGGAATTTGATTTCTTTTTCTTATCTTGCATTAGAAGGCTATGTAATTAGTTTTCTTAAGGACCATTGTAACATTTTTTATGAAAGAAATAAAATTACAAGTGGTTTTCTTATTAACGGTCTTTATTATTTACATGTTGATATATCTATTTTTAATTTTGAGCAAAATATAAATGCCATAAAATCAAAATGAGCTAGGAATAGTCCAAATGATAGGTATCTATGACACCTAAGATTAGGTCATATAGCAGAAGATAGGATTAACAAATTAGAGAAAACCGAGCTATTGAGTCCGTTGACTTCCAAGTCATATTAATTTATGAATCCTATTTTCATGGCAAAATGACTAAGCTCCCTTTTGTAGGACATGGAGAAAGGGCCATGGATCTTCTTGCCCTAGTACATACAGATGTGTGCGGCCCATTTGATGTGCCGACTAGAGGTAACTTTATCTACTTTATAACCTTTACCGATGATTTATCTAGATATGGGTTTGTGTATCTTATGAGACATAAGTCTGAAGCCTTTGAAAAGTTCGAAGAATTCAGACATGAAGTAGAAAAGCAAACTGAAAAATCCATTAAGGTTCTTCGATCAGATCGAGGAGGTGAATACCTTAGTCGAAAATTCTTGGACTATCTCAAGAAAAGTGATATAATCTCTCAATGGACTCCACCTAGAATACCTCAACTCAATGAAATTTCAGAACGAAGGAATCGGACCCTATTAGATATGATCTGATCCATGATGAGCTTCACAGATCTTTCTAATTTTCTTTGGGGATACTTATTTGTTAACTGCTATATACTTATTGAATAGGATTTTCTCTAAAATCATTCCTACCACACCGTATGAGATATGGCATGGTAAGAAACCAAGTCTGAGTCATCTCAGAATTTGGGATTGTCCGACTCATGTCAAAAGATAATAAGCGGATAAGTTAGACTTTAGATCCTTTAGAGCTCGATTTATAGGATATCCTAAAGAGTCATTAGGATGTTATTTCTACATTTCGAAAGATCACAATGTGATTATGAGTCGATAGGCCATCTTTCTTAAAAAATAGTTTATTAAAGATAGAGGCATTAGAAAGCAGATTAAGCTCAAAGAGAAAGTCTCACAAGAGCAATGAGCTAAGGACCAAATTGAACTAAATCAAGTTAAGCCAATCCAGTCACTACCTCCTCCACCTCGTAGATAGAAAAGAATTTTTCATCCCCCTGAGAGGTACTTAGGTACTATTTCAGAGGATGTAGAGAAAATATTCCTCGTAGGTAATGGAGTTTATGGTGATGATTCAAAACCTATAACGAGACGATATCAGATATCGACTCTGTACTCAAACCAAGTTTGGACCTTGGTAGATCTACTAGAAGGTATGGTACCTATTGGGTGTAAATGGATCTACAAGAGAAAGATTGGTGCAGATGAGAATGTGGAGATATTCAAGACTAGATTAGTGGTAAAAGGTTATAGTCAACATGAAAGCATTGACTATCACGATATCTTTTCACCAGTAGCTATGCTAAAATTCATTCATATATTGCTTGCCGTTGCAGCCTATTTCGATTATAAAATATGACAAATGGACGTGAAAATGATATTATTAAATGGATATCTTGAGGAAGATATCTATATGGAACAGCCGCTAGGTTTCACATCCAGTGATAGCTGCAAAGATCCATATATGGACTTAAGCAAGCATCTCGGAGTTGGAATACTCGTTTTAATGATGTGATCAAATTATTTGGTTTCATCAAAAATGAGGAGGAGCCATGTGTCTTCAAAAAGGTCAGTGGGAGTGCTGTTGTCTTTCTCGTATTGTACGTGGATGACATCCTCCTTATTGGGAATGATATTCCCATGTTGACTACAATTAAAATTGTGGCTATTTAAAGAATTCTCCATGAAAGACCTAGGAGAAGCATCCTTTATTCTGAAAATTAAGGTCTATAGAGATAGATCGAATAGGATGCTAGGACTTTCACAGAAGATGTACATAGAAGAAGTACTAAAGAGGTTTAGCATGGAAAACTCTAAGAGGGGATTAATACCCTTCAGACATGGTATTCATCTTTCCAAGAAGATGTGCCCTAGCACACCTGAGGAAATAGAATGCATGAGCAAGATCCCTTATGCTTCTGCAATAGGGAGCCTCATGTATGCCATGCTATGTACACGACCTGATATAGCCCATGCTGTGAGTGTCACAAGCAGATATCAGTCAAATCCAGGTGAAGAACACTGGACTTCTGTGAAATGTATCCTTAAGTACTTGAGAAGAACTAAGGATATGATGTTGGTCTTTGGTAATGGAGAACTCCAAGTCCAGGGATACACAGACTCGGACTTTATGTCCGATGTAGATGATCGAAAGTCGACATCTGGAAAGTCTGTTTATGTGCAATGGTGGAGCTATCAGCTGAAAAGAGTTTCAAGCAAACAGTGATAGCAGATTCCACCATGGAAGCAGAATATATCGCTGCATCAGAAGCTGTAAAGGAAGCATTCTGGTATAAGAAGTTTGCCACAGAAATTGGAGTAATGCCATCAGATGCCATTCCTCTATACTGCGACAACAATGGCGCCATAGCCCTTGCTAAGGAGCCGAGGTCTCATCAGAAATCCAAGCATATTCGAGCGGATGATACCACCTCATCCGTGATTACCTCGAGAAGGGATTACGTCGAGGTCAAGAGAGTCGACTTCGCAGGATAATGTGGCAGACCCACTTACAAAGCCGTTGGGCCAGCAGAAGATCGAAGCCCACCTTGAGAAGATGGGACTTAGACTTGTAGCCAATTGGCTTTAGGACAAGTGGAGAGATTGTTAGATATATGTGCCCTAGAAGCCAGAATTGGCTGACACTTGTAATACACTTCTAGGGCAAAATTATAATTTTGACTATAATTAATAAAATGGGATTATTTTCTATCACATATGTATATTTAGTGTCTGTGATACATCCTTTGAGTTAATGGTAATGATAATTCATATTTTCAAGAGTTGAAAATTTAAGACAATGAATAATCATTATTAACTCATAAAATGCTCCCGACCATAGGATCATCACGAGGATGGTGATTGATCCGGAAGATTGGTGTACAATCGCTTCTCTTTAGTAGATGAGTCTTGAGTCTATGGTGTGGAGACACCGGAGCGAGAGTACAGGTACTCGTTAGAGAACGAGGGCACTGAGCGTGACCACCTCGAGTAGTCATTAAGGAAGTCTACCTTCTCGTCAATGACTGACTCGATGCTGCAGTAGTGTGTCTGGATTCTTTGACCTGAGGTGCATCGGCAGTTCACCTTGAGGGTGTTATAGTTTGACTACACCATTACTCGATCTCCTAGCCATTTGGAACCCTGAGGTGTATGTTGGCTATAGCATGTTCATTGTAGGAACTGGATTGCATCAAGATGGAATCTATCTACCTCGGTGGTAGAGGAGCAGCCCTATGATGATCATGAGAATCAAGTCCATAAGCCCATGGCCATGGCAGAGAGTGAAATAATAGAAAGAGTTTCTATTTAAGATTTTCACATCGGACTTGAATCGAATGATTACATCATATGATAGAAACTAGGGTTTGACGAGTTCACCTTAACCCTAATCTGATCGGGGCTCAAGATAGAAGAACTTAATCACACAAGGTAGCTGCACCAAGAGGTTCATTTTTCAGCTCTGATGGGTTGCCACCATATACTGCTAGGTGTCACTGGTGGATTTTGGGAGCAATTAGAATGATTTAGATGATCGATCATTCTAGTTGTCGAATCAGAAGAGTTCTGATCCATCGAAAGGAGTTTCGATGATGTCAATGATAGAGATCATGACATATCCCATTACCATATAGAACTGAACCTAACTGGGATCACACAAATAAGGGTTTGAGATCTGGTGATCATCAATTGAACTGATTCAGTTCAATTGATTTGAATGAGATTCAATTAGGTTCAAGAAAATCGTGCTAGCACTCGATTGAACCTAACGTTCTTCTTTTGCTATCATAAATAAGTTGTCTGACCTGAGCCAAAGGAGTTTGTGCTCTCTCAGAGTACCTTCATACTTGGTCTGACTGGAGCTTGTCCAAGTCAGAAAAAGATTGTCTTAATTTAGAGATAAATTTAAGACAACACTACCATTTTTCATCACCTGCTAATTCTTGTCCTTTGATTTTGGTCAAACATTGACCTTTGACCCTTGAACATCTGCCCATGTGTCATGCACTTATTGGAGAGCAGATAGGGGCTTGTCCCCTCCCTAAAAATTAAAAAGAAAGGGGCACATGCCTAGGATGGCGTGCGCCTATGGATAGGGACGCTTGGAGTCCCATATAGATGGGACTCTAGGTTGCTTCTTGGATTCAAACTAGGTGACCCTCACCTATAGACTTTGACCAGTCTTAGGCGCCACCTTAGGATGAATCTATGGGTCTCTTATCTGATTGGATCAAATGATGTCATCCCACTAATCAGATTTAGATCTGATTGAACAAAGCAACGTGATTGACCAAGGTGATGTGGCACTGCATGGCGCAGCAGGGTCTATATAAAGACCTGTTTGTGCCCAACTTTTATAGAACTTTTCTTAGCCACGCCCCAAGGCTGCCCCTCTCTCTCCTCCATGCCACCTTTCTGATCCTCTCTCTCCTCTCCACGCCCAAGAAAGTTGGGCCTTTAGATTAGTGCGATTTAGGCAAGAAAAGGCTGACGAGAAAGGAAGAAGGCAGTACTGCTGTAGAGACGACAGTAGATTTTCGAAAGAAGTTTTGAAGATATCTAAATCAGATCCAGATCTGATTTTTGAAGACGTGATAAAAAAGAAGAAGATCTTCAGATCCAATCCGAGTGGATACCGGTAGAGGTTAGATGCTTGCGTGGTTAGATCCAGAACCTCAGGCAATCGGCAAGATCATCAACGGATAATCGGATTATCCATATCAAGATAAAACTAATTTAGATTTAATTTAATTTAATTTTCTTGTTTATCAGATCATAAAATTAGATTTAAAAAATATTAGATCTGATTTGGATCTAAGAGAAAATATTTGAAATATGCCTCTTGATCCAATCAGATTTAAACGAACCTGATATGAAAAATCAGGATTTTCCTTCACATTATAATGTGACTAATGACCATTTTTGGTGCTCTTGAATAAAGCTTCCAAAGATATTTCATGTAACCTCGCTTTCTCAAAAGGCTCTTCCAAATTCCTAGGATTCGGTATTTTTACCATAGATCTGATTTCTTTTTTTAACCCACCAATAAAACTAGAGAGAAGGTAATGATCAGTCAAACCTGGATTCTTTTGAAACATTAGAGCCTTCAATTCTTTGAACCTTTCTTGATATTCATCCATGCTACCCTTCTGCTTAAGCTTGTTAAACTCCTCCATAATATCTATCAAAGCTCCATCTCCAAATCTTTTGCATACATCAACAGTAAACTTTTCCAAGTAACCAGTCCTTGCTAAGACGCATATCCTTGGTGCCAATTATCCACCTTCTCTGCAAAAAACGAAACAGCAATCTCCAATTTCTAATTTTTTTGGACTTGATACAACTTAAAATACTTATTGCATTTGCGGATCCAAGATCTGGGTTGCTCCCTTTCAAAGATTGAAAAATCTAGTTTAGGCAATTTAGGCATTCCACCATAACCCTCTTGTAGAGATTGAGAATTATCCATCTTTTCCTCCTGGAGTTGGTAACAATCCTTTATTGAGATCGATCACAACATTGTATGCAAGATTAGAAGAGCTGGTACCTTTTCCTGTTATGCCAACTTCTATTGTTGCCTTTCCCAATACAATATTCTTCAGATCTTCCATCACCTTGACAATGCCCTTAAAATCACTCTTTAATTCTGCAATTTGATCTTTCAATTCTTCCACATTAGTCACATTATTGTTTTGAACTTCACTCAGTTGCTGTTGCAGGTTCTTGATATGCTCTTCCACAGCCTTTGACATCATTTTGTTCTTGTTGTAGAAGATGAATCTTGTTCAAACTAGGGTTATAAATGGCTAAGGATTCATAGCAAGTGGTCGCAGGATTGAGGGTTTGATACCAAATATCATGAAGAAAATTTTAGAAATAAATTGAGAGAGAAAATGAGAGAAACTTCCAATGAATTTTCAACTAAATCTAATACTAATGTATGTGACCGTTCAACTATCATAAGAAAAATTTAAAAACACAATCCTAACCACATTGATCTTGCCATCTTTAGATACATAAGCAACGAAAAGAAAAAAAGACCCGCATCTTATTATCAAACCAAATAAGAAGCTATTTGGTTTACAATCAGATTCAGAATCAGAATCGAAATAAGAATCAGAATGGATTGAAATTAGAATCGAAATCAAAATGACCGAATCTATTTGAGCGAATTGGAATTAAAATCAGAATAAAAATTAGAATCTTTAAGAAAAAGTAATGATGAAATTTTATGTAGATTGAGCCATTCCTATTCGATTCCGAAATCGAAATCAAAATGAGACTCCTAACCAAATAGTTAGAATGAAAGTTATCCATTCTCATTTTTATTCTAGTTCCTAATTTTTCTCAACCAAACACCTCTTAAATATAATCCTGAATCTTGAATCTAGATTTTTTTTTTTTTTTCTTTACAAAGAAATAAAACCAGCAAACATGAACTCCTCGATAGCACAACCAACGTAGGAGTCTTAAACGTCTATCATGTAACTGGTATAAATATAACAAATTCTACGCACGAAAAGGACACTCTTTTGTTTGTTCTATAAAAAAAAAAAAGAAAAAAAAAGAAAGAAAAGGACAATCATGATGGATGAAAATGACATCAGCCAAAAAAGTCTCTTTCTTTCTAAATTACCAGAAGAAATTCACGCTTTCATTCCAGCCAAAGTGACCGAAGCAGATTCACGGGATGCTGCTAATGCTCGACTAAGGTACTTCCATACCAACTAAAATAGTGACAAATTTCATTCTCGTTACTGGAACATTAGAATTGTCAAATATAAATTTTGAATCCTATTATTCATGCTGCAGTTGCAAACAATTGGGAAGTGCATATCTATGGCCTGTAGTTCTGCAAAAAGTTTCAATTGATTTCACTCATGCAGGACTTAGTCAACTCAATCACTCAGCTCTATCTTTTCTCAACACGCTAAAGAATGGAGGCAACCTTGATGCAATATACTTATTAGGACTCCCAACTTTCTTTGTTCGATCAAGGCGCGACGAGGGAATCGCGGTATCCTCAAACAAGGTTTTCATGCAGGTGATCGGGTATTAACTATGCTTATGCAATAGCACTGCGTTTCATCAAAGAAGAAATAGTTTCACATGTCTTTACACACTTGACATAAAAAGAGAATGCTATTCGAGTTTTAACTCAACGTAGGAAATGTTTCAAACAAGTCGTATCACTATACCATAGAAGCCGTACTCCAAAGACCTCTTAATGCATCTATAAAGATGGATGCTATTGTGGTCAAGAAATTAGATGGCTCGGATGGTTGGATTTGGCTTCGATCTACATATGTGAGGTATTATCCGCTTCGACCTTTGATTCATGGTATGGAGTCTCACGATTTTGCACTTCAAAAAGCATCTTATATGAAAAAGAAGGTTTTAATTCATATAAACCGTACTCCCTTTTGACTCACAACCATGTGAAACTAAAGATGCCATCTCCCTGCAACATAAGCCCTCCTTCAATCAAGAGAGAGCATGCATGCATGGGCAAAAGACATCCGATAGATAAGACCAATATTACGGTCAAGAGATTGGATGGCGGGATTTACCTCTGTGCTTGCATACCTGAGATATTTTCTATTTCGGCTTCTGGCTCATAGTATGAAGCCTCACGATTTTCTCTTTCAAAAAATATCTAGAAAAGATTCTAATCTACGTAAGCCATACTTCTTTTTGACTCATAACCGATGTCGTCCCTCCACAATAGATGCCATTGGAGCAAGAATTCAAAATCCATTGAAGACGAAAAATGCAACTTGTGACGTCCCCATTTTGCCTTACTGATGTGGAGATATATAAGTTGAAACACAATTTAGCAACTTTCTCGAGAAGTCATAGCAAATTTTGTATTGAAAAAAATTATTGTTCCCAAATAAAAAATGAAATTATTTTCTATATAATGTTCACTTGTGTTATTGACGTGGGGATATATAGCGTGAAACATATTAACTATGGTTTTAAAATGTGGTTGCCAATATTGTATTCAAAAATGTAATTGTTTACAAATCAATAGCGAAATCATTCTTTGTATATTGGAATTCACACACGAAGGATTCCCATAATTGTTTACAGATACGAGAGCCCGGGCATACACCATTTCTTATTCAACAAAATTAAGAAGCTGAAAGCCGGATCAATAGAGAAATACATTTTTGGATTGAACTATTATTGATTAAACATATATTTTACTCCACCTTAATGTGTCGGATAATTCTAAGATAATCCCTCCTCAAATACAGTGACTAAAATATAACGTGGTCAGGCACCCTGCGATACCTACGTCCACTTTGGTTCTTTTTTCTCTCCCAATATGGTCATTGCTAAACCAAACAAGCCTGCAGTTCTTACAATTAAAAAGGCCCTTAAGTTGCCAACTACAAACTTATAAACAAAACCCACTTGGTTTCTATTGGAATCTGGTTTCCAACGTGTTGTTTCTTGGATTAATAACTCAGTCACTTCACCATGGTCATCCATCTACGATGTTATTTTATACATAATTTAACAAGGTTGAGCATTTATACAAAAGAGGACTTTGTAACATCTTTCGTTTCTTTAGCTGCAGTCGACGTCGAGTGACTGCACCTTTCTAAATAATATTATTTTCACTTGAACAGAATCATAATATAATTTATCAAAACAAATCTACCACTTGATGAGTAATAATTCCAAATTCCAATGAATAATCTCCTTCAATTCTACGATAAACTGTTACACAGTATTATAATTTACTTTGTGTTATATATATATATATATATATATATATATATATATATAAACACCCTTCTACTTTGATTCACAGGTCCATTTATTGTTGCAATGACAAAGCACTTGGTTCAGTCTCGCATACGATATTTGTCATGGACCTACTCACATTCTTACTGTAAACCAATCTATTTCTGGTGACATGACCATTGTCTCCTCAGGTGGTATCTTTCTTCACACCGAGCAAATCATCAAAGTACTACAAAAGTATGCGGTACAAAAAAGTGTCTCGCTCAAAAAAACCGACCAACACGGTATGGGTAGCAAATAAAGACAGACCAGCTTCCGACAAGCACCCTTCCGAGTCCGTTATAAAAATGATTGCATTCCAACTTGAATGTGCCAACATATCAACTCTGGTGCGTTCGTAACTTGAGTCTGGCACTAAGACCGTTACCATGAAACATGCCCTCTGCCTTCACGCAACCCATTAAAACGCAAAAACAATTTTTTTGCGAATCACTCTTTTCTACTTAACTTTCCAATTTCTCCGTCTGATTCATACTGTTACGTCAAGATCCTCAAAACGTTGCTGATGTAGCCGAGGAGGGGGCACCAACTCCGAAGACCAAGGCATGTCGAAAATTAAAAAAGAAAGTTCATGCACCGGAGGTTCTTCGATGAAAATTTTTTCGATATTTAAGTTAATCAGAGCTTGAGCATGATAGAATAAAAAGAAAGAGAAAACTTATAGTAGTATAGCCTAGTCTTACCTTAGCTGATCTCGAGGGTTCTTTTTTTAATTTCTTTATATCGAGAGCTGTCGAAGTTTATTATGCCTTAGTCTCATAAATTGTTAGAGTAAGAAGTTCAGATTGTTAGATGTGAATGTATGTTATGTTCGTGAATGTATGTTATGTCCATATTTTGGAGTTTATTAGAAGATTCCAAGGAATTATCTATATGGTTGAGTAAACTGGTGGACCGTGTTTGGCTTGAATCATTCTGGATGTATCCACATCGACGTCGATCGTGGGATTTCATCATTTGTCATTGATGAGGTTCCGACCCAAAGATCAGCTATTGTCTGAGCTAATGGTTAGATGGAAGTTGGTAAGATCGCTTCGTCTTGGCTTACCGTGCGATCCATAACCAGAGTTGTTGGTAGTATAATCATGTCGTCGGCTGTATGTTGATGGAATGGATAATTAGTACTAACGTCTAAGGATGAGTTTCGAGGATCATGGTTGAGATAGCATAACCCGTAATACAGCTACCAATCACATTATTAACAAAAATGCATGCATAAATAAATGTTTCATTAATGAGAGTCATGAATGTCATTAAAAAAAAAAAAGAAAAAAAAAAGCTGAAGGCCAAAACAAATATAGTCTGTATCCAGAAATTCACTAAATGTACTCATTTCCGTTATCTTATTTCCATTCTCATCGGAGACACGAAAGCTTTCGTAACAGAACTGCTATATAAACCCTCAAACTCTTTATACAGCCGCACACCAAAGAAAAGTTCTAGACAACAATCATAGCAGGATATGAGATCGATCTGTGGTTTATCTAAGAAAGATTATCCAAAAATCACACAAGAAGAGAAGGACCTTCTTCAATCACTTTCAAATTCTAAAATCAAACAATCCCACAATTACTGTTAGGAGTTATTGGTGCAGAATCTGATTGACGCTGGATCGAACTGGAGTTGAGAAAGAAGAAGTTGCCGCTGATGACCTACAAAATAAGTCCTATCCGAAGTTGGTGATGGTGGCTCGGACAGAATCCTTCGACGATCAAGTCAGCTCTTCTGGCCAATAGAAATAGAGTGCTCAGACAAGAATTCAATAAAATTTTGGAAAGGAGAAGAGAGCTTAGAGAAAACGTATCTGAAGGATCCCTTTTATAGATGAAATCTGGAGCAGATTAATAGTGACGACCCGTAACTGTTCGGTAGTGGGCCACTCGAAGCCACGTGGAGTTTGTTATGGAGAGAGATGTCCGTTACCATGATGTGGCTGTTTGTTGAGATTTAATAGTCGAAATTCAGAGGAAGCAGGCATTGGTTGGTGAAGAGCTTTGACATACATTAATTTCAGAGGAGTTCGGACTTCTAAAGAAAACTTGACTGAAGAAAAAATTCGGAGGGAGTTCAGCTCCTGGAGGAATTCGACTGAAGGAGAAATTCGGAAGGAGTTCAGCTCCTGGAGGAACTTGACTAAAAAAAAATCTGGAAAGAGTTCGGCTCCTGAAGGAATCCGACTGAAGGAGAAATTCGGAAGAAGTTTGGCTCCTAAAGGAACTTGACTGAAGGAAAAATTCGGAAGAAATTTGGCTTCTAGAGTAATCCGACTGAAGGAGAAGTTCGAAGGAAGTTCGGCTCCTAGAGGCATCTGATTGAAGGAGAGGTCCACAAGGAGTTCGGCTCCTATAAGGAATCCGACTGAAGAAAGGTTCGGAAGAAGTTCGGCTCTGGAGAAATCCGACTAAAGAAAAGTCCGAAAGGAGTTCGGCTCTTGAAGGCATCTGACTGAAGAAGAGGTCCGAAAGGAGTTCGGCTCCTAGAGGAATCCGACTGAAGGAGAGGTCTGGAAGGAGTTTGGCTCCTGGTGGAGTCTGACTGAAGGAGAGATCCGGAAGGAGTTCAGCTCCTATAGGAATTCGATTGAAGAGGTTCGGAAGGAGTTCGGCTCCTGAAGGCATCCGACTGAAGGAGAGGTCCGAAAGGAGTTCGGCTCCTGATGAAATTCGATTAAAGAAGAGAAGGAGTTCGGCTCCTATAAAATCCTGAAGGAAGAGGTTCAGAAGGAGTTTGGCTCCTATAGGAAATCGACCTGATGGAGAGGTTCGGAAGGAATTCGCTCTTGGTGAATCTGACTGAAGAGGTTCGAAAAGAGTTTGGCCCTGTAGGAATCCAATTGAAGGAGAGGTCCGAAAGAGTTTGGCTTCTGTAGGAATTCGATTGAAGAAGAGGTCCAGAAGGATTCGGCTCTTGAAGCATCCAACTGAAGGAGAGGTCCAGAAGGAGTTTGGCTTCTAGTGGAATCGACTAAAGGATAGATCTAGAAGAAGTTCGGCCCCTAGAAAAATCCGACTGAAGGAGAGGTCTGGAAGGAAGTTTGGCTCCTATAGGCATCCGACTGAAGAAGAGGTCCGGAAGGAGTTTGGCTCCTACAGGAATCTGACTATAGGAGAGGTCCGAAAGGAGTTTAACTTCTGATGGAATCTGACTGAAGGAGAGATCCGAAAGGAGCTCGACTTCTGTAGGAATTTGATTGAAGAAGAGGTATGGAAGAAGTTCGGCTCCTGTAGGAATCCGACTAAAGGAGAGGTTTAGAAGGAGTTGGCTCCTGGAGAAATTCGAACTGAAGAAAAAAGTCTGAAAAGAGTTCAACTTCTATAGGCATTCGACTGAAGGAGAGGTTCGAAAGGAGTTTGGCTCCTAGAGGCATCCGACTGAAGGAGAAGGTCGGAAGGAGTTCGGCTCTTGTAGGAATCTGACTAAAAGGAGAGGTCCGGAAGGAGTTCGACTCCTATGGGAATCCGATTAAGGAGAGATTCGAAAGGAGTTCGGCTTTTGGTAGAATCCGACTAAAGGAGAGGTCTAAAAGGTGTTCGTCTTCTGTAGACATCCGACTGAAGGAGAGATCCGAAAGAATTCGGCTCCAAAGGCATCCGACTGAAGGAGAGGTTCGAAAGAAGTTCGGCTTCTGGAGGCATCCGATTGAAGGAGAAGTCTAGAAGAAGTACGGCTCCTGTAGGAATCCGACTGAAGGAGAGGTCTGGACGGAGTTTGGCTCCTGATGGAATCCGACTAAAGGAGAAGTCCGGAAGGAGTTCAGCTCCTAGAGGCATCTGACTGAAGGAGAGGTCCGGAAGGAGTTCAGCTCCTGGTGGAATTCGACTGAAGGAGAGATCCGAAAGGAGTTCAGCTTCTGTAGGCATCCGACTGAAGGAAAGGTCCGGAAGGAGTTCGGCTCTTGGAGGCATCCTACTGAAGGAGAGGTCTGGAAGGAGTCGACTACTGTAGGAATCCGACTAAAGAAGAGGTCCGAAAGGAATTCGGCTCCTAGATGCAATCGATCTGAAGGAGAGGTCCGGAAGGAGTTCGGCTCCTTAGAAATCCGATTAAGAGGAGAGGTCCGGAAGGAGTTTGGCTCCTGATGGAATCTGACTGAAGGAGAGGTTCGGAAGGAGTTTGGCTCCTGGAGGCATCCGACTGAAGGAGAAGCCTGAAAAAAGTTCGGCTCCTGTAGAAATTCGACTGAAGGAGATGTTGGAAAGGAGTTCGGCTCCTGGAGGCATCCGACTGAAGGAGAGGTTCGGAAGGAGTTCGGCTTTTTGGTGGAATTCAACTGAAGGAGAGATCTGAAAGAAGTTCGGCTCCTATAGGAATCCGACTGAAGGAGAGGTCCGAAAGAAGTTCGGCTCCTGGTGAAATCCAATCGAATGAGAGATCTGGAAGGAGTTCGGCTCCTGTAGGAATTCGATTGAAGGAGAGGTCCGAAAGAAATTCGGCTCCTGGAGGAATCCGACTGAAGGAGAAGTTCAGGAGAAGTTCGACTTTTGGAAGAGTTCGGTCGAAGGAGTTTGGCTGGGGTTCGACCGCTGGAGGAGTTCGGCTGGGGTTCGGTCGCTGAGGGAGTTTGGCTGTTTGAAGGAGTTGGGCTGTGGTTCGCCAACTGAAGGGGATATTTCCAATCGAAGCTCTTCCGTGATTACCAGTTGCATTAGACTAAGCATCAGATTGTACTTCGACGAAAGTGGGGTTTATCTCCAATAATAGTCCCCCCACTTTTGAGTTCAAAATTCGAAGGAAGGGAGTACAAAAAAGATGACTACCGGAGTTCTTTTTCGGGCTTTGCACCTGTTGGGATTGAAGCTCGTGGGAGATCTTACCTCCAGCCGAAGTTGAAGGAGATCTTATCTCCTACTGACATTGCCGTTGAAGCTTGGAGGAGATTTTATCTCCAGCCGAGGTTGACATTTAAGTTGAAGCTTGGGAAAGATCTTATCTACAGCTGAGGTTGATGTTGAAGTTGAAGTTCAGAGGAGATCTTATCTCTAGCTGAGGTTGACGTTGAAGTTGAAGCTTGGGAGAGAATTTTGGTCTCGGGTTTCCACGCTTGCTGCTTGTTGCGGACGTCGAGCTCATTGTGGACGTCGGGCTTGTTGTGGATGTCGAACTAGGATCTCTCTTGCTAATTAGGATAAGGTTCTGCCTTTCGCATTTGATATAGTCAGGTTGTCATGGGAAAGCACATATAAGGATTCTCCACCGAGCTTCTTTCTTCTCTACGTCTTTGGTCTATGGGATTCCGACCTTTGCTTGTGCTAGGACGAGGTTCTCCTTCTGTTCCTAACAGGCTGTAGGGGCATATTTAGGGTTGTTGTTGAGGCCTCTCCTCTCACCTCATCTAAAATGAACGAGGCCTTCAACTTTGCTCATGTTAGGACGAGGTTCTCCTCCTGTTCCTAACGGGCCATGGGGGCACATAAGGGCCATTATCCCGGCCTCTCCCCCTATCTCGTCTAAAATGAACGAGGTCTTTGATTTTGCTCACATTAGGATGAGGTTCTCCTCATGTTCCTAACAGACTGCGAGAGCACATAAGGGCCGTTGTCAGGACCTCTCCTCAATCTCATCTAAAATAAATAAGGTCTTCGACTTTGCTCACGTTAGGACGAGATTCTCCTCCTGTTCCTAATGGACTGTGGGGGCACATAAAAAATCGTTGTCAGAGCCTCTCCTCCCATCTCGTCTAAAATGAATGAGGTCTTTGACTTTGCTCATGTTAGGATGAGGTTCTCCTCTTGTTCCTAATGGGCTATGGGGGTACATAAGGACCGTTGTCAGGGTCTCTTCTCCCATCTCATCTAAAATGAACGAGGTCTTCAACTTTGCTCATATTAGGATGAGATTCTCCTCCTATTCCTAACGGGCTATGGGGGGCACATAAGGGCCGTTGTTAGGGCCTCTTCCTCCATCTCATCTAAAATAAACGAGGTTTTCGACTTTGCTCACGTTAGGACGAGGTTCTCCTCCTATTTCTAATGGATTGTAGGGGCACATAAGGACCATTATTAGGACCTCTCCTCCCATCTCGTCTAAAATAAATGAGGTCTTCGACTTTGCTCATGTTAGGATGAGGTTCTCCTCTTATTCCTAATGGGCTATAGGGGCGCATAAGGGCCATTGTCAGGGCCTCTCTTCTCATCTCGTCTAAAATTAATGAGGCCTTCGACCTTGCTCACGTTAGGACGATATTCTCCTCCTATTCCTAACATGGCTATTATTGATTGCTTCTTTCTTATCATCACATAGTTTTTGCACTAAGAAATAATAACATTAAAATGGAGGAGTTTTATTGACGGAAAATTACTGATAGTATATTCTCAGATTTTTCTGAATTCCAAGGTTGTAGGAGCGTCATCCCTCCAAGCTTCTTCAGGCGATAAGTTTTGGGTCGAACGACCTCCTCTACTTCATACGGGCCTTCCCAATTCAGGGCAAGCTTTCTCTGGCTCTGAGGCTAAGAGATGGTGGCTCACCAAAGTACTAAATCTCCCACTCTGAATATTTTATTTCTAACTTTGGAGTTATAGTATCAAGCCATCCTTCGCCTATAGGCCGCCATCCGAACCTGGGCATCCTCTCTTTTTTCTTCGAGCAGGTCGAGATTGACTTTGAGGTCCTGTGAGTTACGCTGCTTATTGAAGGCCACGATCCACGCTGATGGGAGCTTAAGCTTGATTGGGATGACTGCCTCCATTCTGAAAGCCAAGATAAATGATGTTTTTCCAATCAATAGTCTTTGAGTAGTTCGGTACGCCCAGAGAATGTAGTAGAGTTCGTCTACCCAGGCCCTCCTTGCTCTATCGAGTCTTATCTTGATGCCTTGCAGCAGGATCTGGTTGGTCACTTTAGCTTCCTCATTTGCCTATGGGTGAGCTACCGATGTAAAGTGATGGAAGATGTTTAGATCTTCGTAGAACTCGACGAATCTCGTCCCAGAGAACCGTCGCTCGTTATCTATTATGAGAGTTCGGGACAAACCAAACCGACAGACGATTGACTTCTAGATGAAGTTCTGTACCTTGGCCTCGGTAATTTTTGCTAGTGGTTCAACTTCAACCCATTTGGTGAAGTAGTCAATCACGATCAGGAGAAACTTTTGTTGCCCGGATGCCATCGAAAAAGGATCAAGTATGTCGATTCCCTACTGTACAAATGGTCAAGATGCACTTAGTGAAATAAGCTTGGAGGCCGGCTGTCTTTGTAGGTTTGCATTCTTTTGACAGCGGTCATATTTCTTAACATACTCCATAGAATCGTGGTATATGGTCAGCTAATAGTATCCTTGCCAAAGTAGTTTTTGTGACAGGGACCTAGCTCCTACATGACTTTCACAAATTTTTTCGTGCACTTTTCATAATATGAAGTCGGCCTTTAAAGGTTGGAGACATCTCAGCAGCGGCAGCGAATACGACCTCTTATACAACCTATCCTCATACAAAATACACCAGAAGGCTTGATTTCTGAGTTTCCGAGCTTCTTTTGGATCATGAGGAAGAACTTCCTCTTTGAGATAGGCAACCAACGGGTCAATCCAGCTCGGCTCGAGCTCCGTCTGCATAACAAACTGTGATTCCTCCGAGCTTGGGCATTTTAGAGTTTTGAAAAATATTTCTTTGGACAGTTCGGCTGGGGCTGAAGTGGCCAATTTAGAGAGGAGGTTGGCTCTTATATTTTTTGCTCTCGAAATCTGTCGAATGCCAAAACTGTCGAAGGCCAGAGTCAAATCCTTTTGCTTTCTCAAGGTATTTCATTATACTTTCCTTCCACATTTCATAGTTGCCACTAACTTGGTCGACCACTAATTAGGAATCATTGTAGACTTGAAGCCGATCTATTTTTAACTCTCTTACTATTTTTAATCTGACGATCAACGCTTCATATTTGGCTCCATTATTAGTTGCAAAAAATTCGAAGCATAGCGCATACTCGGTGACGACTCGCTCGGGGCTGATTAAGACTAACCCCGCACTTGCTCCAGCGGAGTTAGACGAACCATCCACGTACAGGGTCTAAAAATCTTTGAAAAGGTCGGCACTCTCTTCAAAGAGGCTTGGTTGCGATAATAGAGCATCGATCTCGTTCTATTCAAGCTCGGCATCATCATTCTACTATAAAATCTATCAATATCTGAGCTTTGATCGATGGCCTGGGTTGATAATTGATGTCAAACTCTATGAGCTCAATCGTCTATTTTATGATTCTTTCAGAAGCATCCATTCGATAAAGGACTGTTTTTATTGGTTGATCCATGAGGATCGTTATGGTGTGCCTTTGAAAGTAAGGTCGGAGTCTCCTGGCAACGATTAAAAGAGAGTAGGTCAATTTCTCCAACTTAGAGTACCTGATCTCTGCATCCCTTAGGATTCAGCATATGTAGTAGATTGATCGCTGCATCTTCGCTTCCTTCTTGATCAGGACTGCTGCCAAGGTCGTCGGAGAGACTGCTAGGTACAAAAATAATTCTTCTCTAGGTTTAAACTTTACCAGCAGTGGGGGTGAGCCGAGGTAGTTTTTGAGCTCCTCAAACGTTCGTTGGCACTCCATCGTCCAGCAGAAGTTCTTTGATTGCTTGAGAACTTGAAAGAAAAGCATGCATCACTCGGCCAAACTCGAGATGAAGCGATTTAGGGATGCCATTTTTTTAGTTAGATGCTGAACTTTTTTTATTGTTTTTGGAGCAGTCATCTTCTGAATAGCTCAGATTTTCTCTGAATTTGCTTCAATCCCGTGTCTTAACACCATAAATCCTAAAAACTTTTCTAAGGTCACACCAAAGGCGTACTTGGTCGGGTTCAGCTTCATCTTATATTTTCTGAGTGCACTGAAGATTTCTTCAAGGTCGGCATGGAAGTTTATAGAAGCTTAACTTTTGATGAGCATGTCATCCACATACACCTCCATGTTACGGTCGATCTACTTTTTAAAGATCTTGTTCACCAGGTGCTGGTATATTGCCTTTGCATTCTTGAGCCCAAAGGGAATAATCCTATAACAGTAAAGACTACGGTCAGTAAAAAAAGTAGTTTTCTCCTTGTCCTTTGGTGCCATCCGTATCTGGTTATAGCCAGAGAAGGCGTCCATGAAGGTGAGAAGCTCGTGGCCCGAGATTGCATCCATCAGTTGATCAATCTTAGGAAGAGGGTAGCTATCCTTTGGGTAGGCTTTATTCAGCCTTTTGAAGTCTATACACATCCTCCACTTGTTGTTTGCCTTCTTAATGAGGACTACGTTTGAGATCCAGATCGGATAGTTAACTTTTCGGATGAATCCAGCTTTGAAGAGCTTGCCTACTTCTTCTACGATTGCTTTTTGTCTCTCCGGGGCATGATTGTGCATCTTCTTTTTTACCGATCGATACTTAGGATCAACGGTCAGTCGATGTTCTATGATCTCGGTATCAATTTCTGGCATATCCACTGGGGCCTAAGCGAAGATGTCTATGTTCTTTCTAAGGAAGGTGATAAGTTGCTCCCGAATCTCGTCCCTCAAGTTGGAGCCGATCTGTACAGTGTGCTCCGCATTCCTGTGGTTTAAGGGCACAGATATGAGGTCCTCCATAGGCTCACCCCGCTCCTCGGTGAGGTCGTCATGGGTATCCAGCCCCTCGATAGGACAAAGGTCGGACTGGATGTTTTTCTATAGGGCAATGAAGTAACAGCATCTCACCAATGTCTGGTCTCCCCTAATCTCTCCAATTTTGTAGTTCATTGGGAACTTCATCTTTAGATAATAAGTCGACACCACTGCTCGAAGTGCATTCAACTCAGGTCGATCGAGAAAAGCATTGTAGGCAGATGGAGCCTTTACGATTAGAAAATCGATCTATGCCTTAATCAGCTTTGGGCGTTGCCCTGTAGTCATAGTCAAAGTTATTATGCCCTCAACTGGCAAGGCATCGCCAGTGAAGCCTACCAATGAAAAGTTCATAGATCCCAAGTGGTTATTGAATAAGGACATTTTCGAGAAAGAATCATAAAATAATCGTTGACTGAGCTTTCATTATCTACCAAAATATGGCGTACATCATAGTCGATAATGTTTAAAGAGATTACAACCGCGTCATTATGCGGAAACTGGACTCCTCGAGCATCCTCGTTGGTGAAAGTGATGGGCTATTCAGTACTCTGTCTCTTCACTGGTCCCTCGAATTTGCTGGCCTCTTCACGTTGAAGTCCCCCAGAGATAGTGTAGATGATGCCGAGAGGTGGCCGATTTTTTTGTTGTTCCTTCCTCCTTGGTGGTTCAGACTGCGACAGTGCCCTTGGCCGATCTTTCCGCTTTTCAGGCCAACGCCATAAGAATCGACGAGTCTGCCTCGCCTGATGAGCTCCTCGATCTCATCTTGGAGCTGAATACACTCTTCAGTATCATGACTATGGTCACGATGATAAAGGCAAAACTTGTTAGGATTGCGCTTGCTGGGATGAGTACACATCCTTTTCGATCTTGGCAGTTGCTTCCTGATTTCCATCAGTACTTGAGTTTTTGGAGCATTGAGAGGGGCGTAGTTGTAAAATCTTCAGAGGGAAGAACCCCGCCGCATCCTTCTATCGGAGCTTTCCTACCTCTGAGCCTAGGGAGGAGTTCAGGCTCGCTTACGCTCAGAGGGAGTTCGAGAGCACGGTTGAGCTTCACTCAGCTTTCCTTCCTCAGCGGGCTCATCTGACTCATCGATTCGTCACTCTCCAATGGCTTCATTGTTCTTGGCCTTGAAGGCCTCTTCAGCTCGGGCATAACCTTCAGCCCGAGCCAGCATATCGGCAAAATTTCTGGGGTACTTTTTTTTCAATGAAAATAATAAATCATTCTTCTGAAGACCGTCCTTGAGTGCGGTCATTGTAATTGACTGATCTAGGTTCCGGACCTCTAATATAGTAGCATTAAATCGGATGACATAAGCTCGGATGGATTCCTCCTCTTTCTGCTTGTTGTTCATCAGAAAATTCGAACCTCGACGGGAATGTCGGCTGCTAATGAAATGAGCCATAAACTGATGGCTCATCTAATCAAAGAAAAAAAATGGTACCCGACTTAAGGGTTGAGTACCAATTTCTGATGGCTCTCTTGAGGGTGGACGAAAAAGCCCAGTACAAAATGGTGTCTAACGCATCATGGAGCAGTATCATCATCCGAAAGGCCTTCAGATGGTCGACTAGATTGGTGGTCCCATCGTAACTCTCCAATTAAGGGAGCTTGAAGTTTGGCGGGATCAATTCCTACATAATCTTCTGAAAAAAAGGAGGATCAGTGCAAATATCGTTACCATCGGTGGAGGGAGCGTGACGAAATTCTTCGATTTGTCGGCTCATTTTTTGGAGCTTTTGATTAAGAAGATCTTTACGGTCATTGATCTCCAGGGTTTTTTGATCGAGCGGGTGTGAAGCCTCTTCCTAAGTCAAGTCATGATCCGAGCAAAAGCCCTCCATCCTTTGCTTTCCCATTTTGGAGATCAGAGGCCAAGTAGCCCAAGTCGGCCATCCCCAGATCAGATCATGAGGCTTCAGAGAAGCCTGCTCCGATCGAATCGATGTCGAAGCCTGCCGATGTATGGCCTACATCACCTCCGTGAGATTATGAACCTGCTGGACCAGCAGGTTGAACTGTTTTATATCCACCATGGCTACAGGCAGAGCCTGAGTTGCCAGGGCTGAAATGGGAGCGGAAAGATTTGGACGGGATATAGCTGTAGCGGTCGTTGATCATCGGATCGAAGCTTTTCTGGGAGGCATTTTTTTTTGAAGAAGAATTCTAGAGAGGAAGAAGAGATATTGCTGCCGAGCATTCCTTTTAGAATAAGAGAATCTCAAAAATAGAGGGCCCTCCTTATAGCGTCAATCCTATTGATGCAGAATCTGGTTGACGCCGAATCGAGCTAGATTTGAGGAAGAAGAGGTCGCCATCGGTGATCTATAAAATAAAGTCCGATCTGGAGTCGATGGTGGTGGCTCTAGTAGGATCCTCCGATGATCAAGTCAGCTCTTCTAGCCAACATAAATGGAGTGCTTAGGCAAGAATTCAGTAGAGTTTTGGAAAGGAGAAGAGAGCTTAGAGAAAACGTATATAGAGGGCCTTTTATAGATGGAGTTCGGAGCAGATTAATAGTGACGACCGTAACCATCTGGTAGTGGGCCGCTCGGAGCCACGTGAAGTTTGTTATGGAGAGAGGTGTCCATTGCCGTGATGTGGCCGTTCGTTGAGATTTAATAGTCGTAGTTCGAAGAAAGCATGCGTTGGTTGATGAAGAGCTTCGACATACATTAATTTCAGAGGAGTTTGAACTCCTAAAGAGAACTTGATTGAAGGAGAAATCTGAAAGAAGTTTAACTCCTGGAGGAATCCGACTGAAGAAAAAATTCGGAAGGAGTTCAGCTTCTAGAGAAATATGACTGAAGAAAAAATCTAGAAGGAGCTCGGCTCTTGGAGGAATCCGACTGAAGGAGGAATTCGACTGAAGGAGATATCCGGAAGGAGTTTGGCTCCTAGAGGAACTTGACTGAAGAAGAAATTCGGAAGGAGTTCAGCTCCTAGAGAAATTCGATTGAAGGAGAAGTTCGGAGGAAGTTTGGCTCCTAAAGGCATCCGACTAAAGGAGAGGTCTGGAAGGAGTTCGGCTCATATAGGAATCCAACTGAAAGAGAGGTTCGGAAGGAGTTCGGCTCCTGATGGAATTCAAACTGAAGGAGAGGTCCGGAAGGAGTTCGGCTCCTGAAGGAATCCGACTGAAGGAGAAGTCTGGAAGGAGTTCGGCTCCTGGAGGCATCCGACTGAAGAAGAGGTTCGAAAGAAGTTTGGCTCCTGTAGGAATCCGACTGAAGGAGAGGTCCGGAAGGAGTTCGATTTCTGATAGAATCCGACTGAAGAAGAAGTCTGGAAGGAGTTCGGCTCCTGTAGAAATCCGACTGAAGGAGATGTTTGAAAGGAGTTCGGCTCCTGGTGGAATCCGACTGAAGGAGAGATTCGAAAGAAGTTTGGCTTCCATAGGAATCCGATTGAAGGAGAGATTCGGAAGGAGTTCGGCTTCTGTAGGAATCCGATTGAAGGAGAGGTCCGGAAGGAGTTCGGCTCCTGGAGGCATCCGACTGAAGGAGAGGTCCAGAAGGAGTTCGACTCCTGTAGGAATTCGACTGAAGGAGAGGTTCGAAAGGAGTTCGGCTCCTGGCCAGATTTCTCCTTTAGTTGAATTCCTACAGGAGCTGAACTCCTTCCGAACCTCTCCTTTAGTCGGATGCCTCCAAGAGCCGAACTCCTTTCGGATTTCTTCTTCAATCGGATTCCTTCAGGAGTTGAACTCCTTTCGAATTTCTCCTTTAGTCAAGTTCCTCTGGGAGCTGAACTCTTTCCGAATTTCTCCTTCAATCGAATTCCTCCAGGAGCTGAACTTCTTTCGGATTTCTCCTTCAGTCAAGTTTTCTTTAGAAGTCTAAACTCCTCTGAAATTGATGTATGTCAAAGCTCTTCACCGACCGATGTCTGCTTCCTCCAAACTTCGACTATTAAATCTCAACGAACGGCCACATCATGGCAACGGATACCACTCTCCGTAACAAACTCCACGTGGCTCCCAGTGGCCTACTACCAGATGGTTACGGCTGTCACTATTAATCTGCTCCGGACTTCATCTATAAAAGGGACCCTCCAAATACGTTTTTTGTAAGCTCTCTTCTTCTTCCTAAAATTCTGCTGAATTCTTGTCTGAACACTCCATTTTTGTTGGTCAGAAGAGCTGACTTGATCATCGGAGGATCCTGCCGGAGCTACCACCACCGACTCCGGATAGAATTTTATTTTGTAGATCACCGACGGTGATATCTTCTTCCTCAACTCCAACTCGATCCGACGTCAATCAGATTCTGTACCAATAGGAGTGTATATATTACTTCTTTCACAAACATTTGACAGTAAGAGGTCTAAAACCACTAGAATTATCCCACAAACTGAAGTATGTTACTCAATGGCAGCATCACATTGGGATGGTCAATATCAAACCATTGAACGTGAGAAGGAATTAGAAATTACATGTCCCCAGTGTTGTATTGATGTCGAGGCGCATAAGCCAGAAAATGGTGCCAACCGGACTGTTATCTTTGAAACAATGAAACTTGCAGCACTTCAAACAACCTTATAGCCATCTATTATGTTACAAATAAAATAATGTCCATGTTATCACATTCTTCTTTTAATTTCTCTTTTAATATTATTCACTTTCATTTCATTACCAACCGACGAGAAAAAGAAACGTAAAGTTATGTGCCTCTTTGGTTAATTTATCTGTAACAGTCATACAAAATATTATGTACATAATCTTTGGACAAATGCCTTAATCATATATGTATTCTGTTCCCATAACTTTGAATAGCACTAGAGATCAAAATTTAGACCTGTGGCCTGAATAAAATTGAGTAACGTGCAATTGCCCCCATTATGGCCCTTGAAGTTAAAAGAAACTTCTAAAAATATGCATGAAAAGGTTTCAAAATTGTCCAGCGCATGAAAACAGGTTTCAGTTTGTGAAATTGACACTATACATTTGATAGACAAAAAAAAAAATTGTCCTTTTCCATATCATAAAAAAAGAAATTGCAGGAAAGTCTTTAAAATGATGATGATTTATTAGTTTCTCACATCATTTTACTACTACTTAAAAATATTATTCTATTTTTAAAATAAAGAAAACAAAAAGATAAAAACACTACCTGAACTACATATTCCTAAACCGCTATATTACCGCAGAAACACGTTCCTGCCTATGCACACAAGCACAACAAAAAAATTACCTACGAACCATGAAAACCAGTAAGACAAACTACCTGATTCAATTTGTTGAAGAAGTGTTAATTTTTTAACATTTTATTACTTCTGCAAATTAGAAGAGTCATTGTTCTCTAAGTTGTTTTTTTTTTTTTTTTTTCCTTTTTATATGAAGTGAAGTTGCCATGTTTATATTGTCACTTAGATATAACAATGTTAATGCTTTCTAATTGTCTCTCTTTGTGTTCTTACTTTTTTTTGGGACGGAGGTGCCGCCATCCTACTTTCTCAGTGTGTTGTCGTTTATTGGACCGTGGCATCTATTTAATTTATAAAATCTTCTATTAGTTGCTCAAATTTAAAAAGGTGAAGAGACCAATCTTGGCAGGTAAAACATACAATTGTTGCTAAATCAAGTCCTTAAAGATTGTCATCTTAATGACATGTACGTTACAGCTCAATCATAGTTGTCATCGAAAGATTGCTTCATAAGGATGTATATAAACTAAATATTTTAAACAAAAAAATGAAAAATTGAAGTTGTGAATTTTATGATTTCTATTGTATTGGGTTCACCACAATAGACATATGTTCATGGTTTCTCAGTATAAAAAATAAAGACAACTGCATTTGGGGTCTTGCGAGATTAGTATTTATCAAAGAATGATCCTCATTGCATTTGGGTGTTGTTGATTGGTTTTGAAGAAAGGACCTAATAACTATTTTTTGAGAGGGCTGACCTTTTCAAACATGTAAAATCTCACGATAATTATTCCCGTTCAACTACATTAAAACCCATGGTATAAAGAAATCTGATCATCCAATTCAAGAATTTTCGCATTTCACTGTTATTTGAACTTATGTTCAACATTCTGCATGCTGCCAATAATGATGTACATATATCCACTTCCAAAATCCAAGAAAATTACACTACAAACAGCAAAGCACCAAAATTGCTTTCCAAACACAACCTATTGTAGAAAGAAGCCTACCATAGAGTTTCAAATATCTTCAGACTTTATTATTATTTCAATTTATATTTTGCTTAAATTATATGATATCCATTCTTTACAAAGAGCACAATAAATAAAAATTTAGAAAAACAAACTACTTTATAAAATTGTAGAATTATTATTCCAAATTATGCCAAACACAAAATACACCTTTTCAAGATGGTATATTTCATATAATTAGCTAACGTTGTTTATGCTAATTATGAAATCAATGATTATCTAAAAATAGTTAAATAAAAAAACTATTATGCTGAAAATAAATATCACATGTTATTCTACCAAGCCTAAAATATCGTTACAATCATGATTACAAACAAAATTCATGCTCTCATAAATATGAAAACCATAAAATATGCAAAATGAAAAATACATTCATATTCTTATCAAATTTAACTTACAAACAATAAACTTTTATTATTATTTATTATTTATATAAACCAGCTCTATAAATTATGTGGCCATTTATTATTTATATAAACCAGCTCTATAAATGTGGCCAATAAATGATTTGAACAGCCCAAACCGAACAAAACCAAGCCATTTTAATAGTTTAGTTTTGTTTATAATTTAAAATGTTTTGTTTGATTTGCTTTGTTAAACCGAAATATATTGGTTTTGTTTGGTTTACTTAAAAGCACAAATCAAATGAAAGTTGAAAATATTTCGAATCGTGTTCATTTATATACGCCTTTTTTGCTTTTCGATATACCATTAACACATCTTTAATATACATGTTATGATATTTTCAAAAAGCACCTATGAGATATAATATTTTTTTTCATATTCGCCTTGTTGCCGCTCCTCTCTGATGTGGGCTATGGTTGTTGATGCTTGCGTTGAGCTAGAGTAAAGAGGAATAGCGTGGGCTCCCGCTGAACTCCAAGAAACATCCTCGATGTCGGAAAAGAAGGTGGGGGTCCTCCGATAAAAGATCATTCGGAGCTTAAGTCAGTGATGATTAGAGAGAAAGAACAGATAGATAGAAAAAGATGATAAAAGTGGTTGAAGAGTCTCTTAGAAGTTCAAAGAATCCAGAGAGCGAGAAGCCAGAGAGCTTGCCGTTTATCTTTATCTATTTTTTATGGAGGGAGACATGCCAGAATTGTTAGACTATTAGCCATCGGAGTTGTGGGATATCAAAAATGGTTACCGTGCTAGCTTCAAGTGAATGGAGAAAATATTTGCTGTCATAATAAACTGCTATGTCAGCAAGATCTGCACACGCTAGGAGCTTCTCATATTTTATGTACAGTAGAATGATTGAGAAATAAGTGGGGTGGATCGAGAAGTGATCGGCTAAGTGCTAATGAGTGGCTTCATCTACCCACCGATCTTTGTGTGGTCTGCAAGAGTTCGAGGTTAGGGGTGCATTCACAAGAGTCGGGCTTTTGCTATTTGGTGATATCAACATCGTCTAAGCTCTGGCTAGGGAGATCGGTGCATGGCCGATGACATCACTCCACGGGGTGAGTGGTGTAAGGACCGCTCATGCTTGCATCTTCGGTGGCAGCAGTGTTATTAGAAGTCGGACATGTCACTAGGTTGGTGGAATACTGTCCAAAACTTGCCCCCCACTTCCCAACCTAAAAAAGGTTCCTTCTTGACATCCCTCTTCGGAGTTGGGAAGTAGGTCTTCGATAATGCTCCAAGGTCCACGGTTGAGGCTTGTCTTTAGGAGGAATGTTGTTGTAAAACTTGGTGTGGTGCTCTCAAACCTCAGAAAAATAAGAATGCCAGCTAGAGCAAGAAGTCCAACAGGTGATAGCTTCAGCCTGCTTCCACGTAGGTGGAGAATGCTCGGATACAGGTCGAGCTAGCTCAGACCGAGATCAAGCTGGCTCTCTTAGGCAGACAGAAAATGGTATTTAAAAATCTATAGCTCGAGACAAAGTCGAGCCGGCTCGATCCTCCATCGAGCAGCTCGAACAAGGCGAATAGATCAACATGGGATTTTCTATTTGGTCTTGGATTGGGTTTGATCCAAGGGATCTTAAGGCCTGATTTGAGAGGTCTTAAATGGGCTAATCTTTTATTTGGGCTGAAAATTAAGTTCAAAGGGATGTGTGCATATGAGACATGGTTGTACATGGGTTCGGGGAGTGCATCGCATCAGGTTAGTCATTGGAAGTTTTCTTGAGCATTGGGCTTGACCCATTTTGTATAGGTATATATACAATGTAATTAGGTCAAGAAATAGATAGTGAATGAAATTTGCTCTATCTCTCAAGAATCCTACTCGCTTTACTCTCTCTTCTCTCTTTCTTCTTCTCTTGCTCGATCTAGGGCATCATTGATCTTCAGATTTTTTTGTCCTTGATTAATCTCAGGCATCCCTACACGATCCGGTATTCATAATAGTTGCGACGATCAATGAGAGATGCTTTGAAAATCATGGTGTCGCTTTATGATCTAGCTCTCATTTACAAGGGTAGGCGGATGGGTTATTGGTTCAGATTCTAATGGGATAAGTCTCTTCTTTTTTCTATGACAGTTTGCCATGTGGCGACACTTCGTAGGATGGCGGATCAGCTCCCACCATTTAGAAAATCTATAAATAGGCTGTCCCTCCCCAGTGGGATTCCACCACCAGGAGCTTGTTTGTTTTCACGAGAATGAAGCCATTGTCCAAATCTCTAAAAAAAGGTCATCAAAGATAAGATGGCTACCAGCCACAAGGGTTAGCCAGTAGGGAAGAGGGCTAGGAGACCTAAGGCCAGCCCGAAGGCAGGGCCCAGGTCCAGGTCTTCGAGACCCCTCGCACACCGCCATCACTGTCGCCATTGTCACCCTATGATTAACATGCTTCATCCAAGGCCGATCGTGGAACCCATGGCCCAAGGAGGCCGAAAGCTCCTCTAGCTCCTTCCAGTGGATCCAAGCCGCTATCCAGGAATGATGTGTGGAGGAGTACCAGTACTCCGGTCCCTTCAAGAAAGAAGTCACCATCGCCGCCGCCGACAAGTATATCCAGGGGTTCCAAGACTATAAGGCTTGCTTGCAGTACATGCTCTCATAGCTGGAGCTACAGCACCTCCATCCTGGAATTGAGGATGAAGAGGTTGGAGCCTCCTCCTCTAACGAGGAGTAGAACTCCGACCATCCCCAGGCCTACTTGCTACTGCTGCCTTTTTTCTCCACTCTCTCCTTTTTTTCTTTTATAGCTGATGCCCTTTAGGGGCATCAAATATGTAAATATTTTTAAAATATGAATAAAGTCAGGCTTTGCATAACTTACCTTGCTTAAATTTGTAAACCATAAAGGTGTGTGTATGGAGTGTTTCCTTGGATCAACCCCAAAATGCTGGGACCTATTGGCGTAACTAAAGCCATAAAAATGGGCTTATGGATGAACATTGATGCGACAAACCTACAGTAACACCAAAGTCATGAAGACGATCTTCAGGGAACTACTGATGTTATGAACCCATCAGCCCTACCGAAGCCATGAAAATGACCTTCAGGTAGTTGCTGATGTTGCCCTCACTATAAAAATTTGGTGTGACTTTCGAATGCCACAGGTTGTGACCTTCTGTAGGCTCATAACTGCCAATCACTCATTCTTGACCATGAGGAGTCCTTGCTTACGGATGTAGATCTAAGAAAACTTCGTGTCTGATACTTTATTCCTTCTTCCTTCAAGCTAGTTGCATGTAGGATGACGACAGGGTTTGCTCACTGCTGAGGGTTATGTCATCTTTTATGAGGAGGTGCTACTTTCCAAGCTTAGATTTTCTCTCCACCCATTCATTTTGAATATTTTAGATTATTATAAGACCCTCTGATCACTATTATAGGTGGTCAAAAATAAACTCTACTCGCTACTATAGTTAGGATGAGTCGAGATCATTTCCACTAGGATCGTGGAGTTACGTTTGAGTTATTTTAGTTCTTAAATTAAAAGCAAAACAAAGATTAATTAAGGAACTACTTAGATTACTAGAAAATAAGTAAATAAAAAAAAGTAATTAAAAGATGGTTGTAGATATGGTGATGGATCTCTCTGGACTTCACTACTCTTTGCCATTGTTTATACCATTCATTCATCTACCTTTACTCAGGTATCTTATCAATAAAAGATATAGCTTATCTTAGAGAGCACGATCTATACCCATAGATTATAGCTCGTCTCTTAAAGTTATAGGCTAGTCTAAATTAAGATTAGATATAATGAGAGAAATTTTACCTAAACAAAGTCTATCCCAAAAGTACCAATTGTACCCGTAGATCATAACTTATCCCAAGAGTATAAACTATTCTAGATTAAATTTTTTTGCAAAATAAAATAAAGATGCATATAGATAAGCAAATAAATTTAGATCTTTATTGTATAATAAAAGAAAGAAATATAAAAGATATATCAATAAGATCAAACTATCAAAATGAAGTTATAATGGTTCCTGAGAATGGGACATCTAGCTGGCCATGGGGAGATTCTTCACTTCAATCTGCATCTTGAACTCTGAAGATGCTTTGCCATAAACTTGAAAAAGATCTTTAGTAGTAGGAAGAAAAGATTTGGTAGAGAATAGGCTGATGGAAGTAGATTTTGGAAGAGAAAGAAGGAAAGGACAAGTTGCTAGAATTTTTGGTGGAAGAAGAAAGAGGCTGAATTTAAGAGGCTTGGACATGGATTTTTTTTAGCTTTTGGATGTGGGGTTTCTAGGGTTTAGAGAGGGAGATTAGGCTTAGGACAACAGGGTTTTGAAGAGAAAAGAATAAGGTTTTGGTCGGCTAGAGCTTGGAGAATGGTGGTTGGTGTGGAGAGGGAGAAGAGAGAAAGAGAGGATGGTTTGTTGTTTGTGGTGTGGAGAGGACTCATAGGATCTCAAATGACCAGCCATGGGCCCTTATATAGAGTGGGAATCAGGGTATTAAGAGTGGAGGCATATGGAATAAGGGCCATAAGATTTAGGGTTAAGGATCATAGCCATTGGTTCCTCCTTTGATGATTTTCCATATTTGCTTTGATGACAAATTTCCATCTTTACTCCAATCTAAATTCTTCTCTAATTCCTCCAAATTTCCATGAAATTTTCGTAGGTGGCACCTCCAATATAAGCTATTGGATCTAGGGCTTGGTTAGTTGTCCTCCATTGATTAATTAGCTATATTCATACCATGATCCATGTGAAGGCTGATCTTTTAATCTTGACTCTTAGTTTTTAAGTTGTGTTCACACCTTGGTATCTTCATGATTTTCTTCTATTTATTCTCTCTTCTTGGCATCATCAATGAGAGCCTTTGGATGCTTACTTTGGTGGTTAGTGGTCCTTGATTTCATCTTGAATCCACATGAGAATATTCCAAAGATTGTAGGCCCTTAGATCTTCTTCTAATTATTTCAGCCATTGATTTTTCTTGCCATAGATCTTCATCTTTAGGTGCCTAAATCTCCACCTTTGGTTGTAACCATTTGATGTGAACCCTTGGATCTCCTCTATGACTCTTGGATGCACTTGGGTTTAAGCTAGATTAGATCTAATTGAGCCTAATTGAACCCAATCTTCTATTTACCTGCAAAATAAATTAAGAAGTATCAAATTCAAACTAATGAAATTTAATAATGATGTTTTGAATATTCTTAATATATTAATTCAAGTATTGATCACACCCTCCAACTTTGCTTTTGCTCCTCGAGTAAAATAACAAAATTAGAATGATTACGAACTTAGTCTTAATTGAAAGTTAGGTTAGGCATCCAAGAAATTTGTTTCTCATTCAATCTTAACAAGGAATTCTTCTACCATCATTTAATTTGTAGCTTAATTATCTTCCCTTAAGGTTAATGATGGCAAATTCTAATATAATATTATGCTTGAGTTTTGTTTGTCAATTTGAACTAGTAGTTTTGGATCATTTGCTAAAAGAAAAAAAAAATGGACCACCATGTTGAAGAAAAATCCTGATTTTCCGGACCAGGTTCATTTAGATCAGATCAGATCAAGAGATATATTTCAAAGATTTTTCTCTTTGATCCTAATCAAATCTGAGATATTTTAGATATGATTATTATTATTTTAAAAATAAAATAAAATCTAGATAAATTAAATAAAATTTAATTTACCTTGATATGGGCAATCCTATTACCCGTTGATGATCCTGTATGCAGCGGAAGGTTCTGGATCTAGCCACGCAAGTGCCTGGCCTCTACCAGTATCCACTCAGGCTGGATCTGGAGATCCTCTTCTTCTCTATCACATCTCCAGAAATCAGATCTGAATCTGATCTGGAGGATTTTCAAAATTCCTTTTGAAGATCAGCAGTCATCCTTTGCAGCAGCGCAACCTTCTAGCTTTCAGTCGCCTTTCTTTGATCTGGATCGCACCAACCAAAAATCCAAAACTCCTTTTGGACGTGGAGAGGAAGGGGAGAAGATGGTTTGGCGTGGAGGAAGAGGGGAGAGGCAGCCTTGGGCATGGGGAATTGTGATTGCTTTCAATCACTTCCAATCACAATCTGGGTTGGGCGTAGGGTCTTATTTATAGACTGTCTGTGATCTAACTTCTCTTCTTTCCAACCAATCAGAACTCTTTGTGAAATCAGATCTAAATTTGATTGGTGAGAATAGAGTCCCCTGGATTCCTCCTTAGAGGGTGCCTAAGATCAGTCAAAGTTGGTTCTTAGGAGAACTCTAATTGGAATCCAAAAAGGAGATGGAGTCCTTGTCCAACAGGGACTCCTAGGCACCTCCAACTTGGGCACACGCCAAGGGTGGCGTGCGCCCTCTTTCTTGCCCGATTCTGGCAGGGGGACAGGCCCTCACCAGCTCTCCAATAGGTGCGTGACATGTGGTCAAAAGTCAAAGTGTCAATGGTCAACATTTGACCAGTCAAAGGTAGACTTTTGATCAAAGTCAAAGAACAAGAAATGGCAGGTGACCAAAAATGGTAGGTAATGTCTTACAAAATAAGACAACCTTTTCTGACTTGGACAACCTCCAGTCAGACCATATGAAGGCCTCTGATTGAGCACAAACTTCTTTGGCTCAGATAGGATAACTTATTTATGATAGCAAAAGAAGAACGTTAGGTTCAATCGAGTGCTAGCACGATTTTCTTGAATCTAATTGAATCTCATTCAGATCAATTGAACTGGATCAGTTTAATTGATGATCACCAGATTCAAATCCTTGTTTGTGTGATCTAGTTAGGTTCAGTTCTATATGGTAATGGGATATGTCATGATCTCTATCATCGAAACTTCTTTCGATGGATCAGAACTCTTCTGATTCGAATAGCTAGAATGATCGATCATCTAAATCATTCTAATTGCTCCCAAAATCCACCAGTGACACCTAGCAGTATATGGTGGCAATCCATAAGAGCTGAATGTGAACCTCTTGGTGCAGTTACCTGTGTGATTAAGTCCTTCTATCTTGAGCCCCGATCAGATTAGGGTTAAGGTAAACTCGTCAAACCCTAGTTTCTGTCATATGATATAATCATTCGATTCGAGTCCGATGTGAAAATCTAAATAGAAACTCTTTCTATTATTTCACTCTGCCATGGCCATGAACTTCTGAACTTGATTCTCTGCTTCTCTACCACCGAGGTAGATAGATTCCATCTTGATGCCATCCAGTTCCTACAATGAACATGCTATAGCCAACATACACCTCAGGGTTCCATATGGCTAGGAGACCGAGTAATGGTGTAGTCAAACTATAACACCCTCAAGGTGAACTGTCGATGCACCTCAGGTCAAAGAACCAGACACACTACTACAGCATCGAGTCAGTCATTGACGAGAAGGTAGACTCCTTAATGACTACTCGAGGTGGTCACGCTCAGTGCCCTCATTCTCTAACAAGTATCTGTACTCTCGCTCCGGTGTCTCCACACCATAGACTCAAGACTCATCTTCTAAAAAGAAGCAATTGTACACCAATCTTCCGGATCAATCACTATCCTCGTGATGGTCCTATGGTCGGGAGCATTTTATGAGTTAACAATGATTATTCATGTCTTAAATTTTCAACTCTTGAAAATATGAATTATCATTACCATTAACTCAAAGGATGTATCACAGACACTAAATATACATATGTGATAGAAAATAATCCATTTTATTTATTATAGTCATAATTATAATTTTGCCCTTAGAAGTGTATTACAAGTGTCAGTCAATTCTGACTTCTAGGGCACATATATCTAACAATCTTCCACTTGTCCTAAAGCCAATTGGCTACAAGTCTAAGTTTCATCTTCTCAAGGTGGACTTCGATCTTCTGCTGGCCCAACGGCTTTATAAGTGGGTCTGCCACATTGTCTGTGGAGTTGACTCTCTTGACCTTGACGTAATCCTTCTCGAGGTAATCACGGATGAGGTGGTATCGCCGCTCAATATGCTTGAATTTTTGGTGAGACCTCGGCTCCTTAGCAAGGACTATGGCGCCATTGTTATCGCAGTACAGAGGAATGGCATCTGATGGCATTACTCCAATTTCTGCAACAAACTTCTTATACCAGAATGCTTCCTTCGCAGCTTCTGATGCAGCGATATATTCTGCTTCCATGGTGGAATCTGCTATCACAGTTTATTTGAAACTCTTCTAGCTGATAGTACCACCATTGCACACAAACAGACTCCCAGATGTCGACTTTCGATCATCTATATCGGACATGAAATCCGAGTCTGTGTATCTCTGGATTTGGAGTTCTTCATTACCAAAGACCAACATCATATCCTTAGTTCTTCTCAAGTACTTAAGGATACATTTCACAGAAGTCCAGTGTTCTTCACCTGGATTTGACTGATATCTGCTTGTGACACTCACAGCATATGCTATATCAGGTCGTGTACATAGCATGGTATACATGAGGCTCCTTATTGCAGAAGCATAAGGGATCTTGCTCATGCGTTCTATTTCCTCAGGTGTGCTAGGGCACATCTTCTTGGAAAGATGAATACCATGTCTAAAGGGTATTAATCCCCTCTTAGAGTTTTCCATACTAAAACCTCTTTTAGTACTTTCTCCATGTACATCTTCTGTGAAAGTCCTAGCATCCTATTCGGTCTATCTCTATAGACCTTGATCCTAGAAATAAGGATGCTTCGCCTAGGGTCTTTCATGGAGAATTCTTTGGACAATCATAATTTGACTGTTGTCATCATTGGGAACATCATTCCCAATAAGAAGGATTGTCATCCACGTACCAATACGAGGAAGACAACAGCGCTCCACTGATTCTTTTGAAAAACAATGATTCTCTTCATTTTTGATGAAACTAAATATTTTGATCACATCATTGAAACGAGTGTTCCAGCTCCGAGATGCTTGCTTAAGTTCATATATGGACCTTTGCAGCTTGCAAACCTTGTGATCAGTATCACTGGATGTGAAACCTAGCGGCTGTTCCATATAGATATTTTCCTCAAGATATCCATTCAAGAACGCCATTTTCACGTCCATTTGCTATATTTCGTAATCGAAATAGGCTGCAACGGCAAGCAATGTGCAGATGGATTTTAGTATAGCCACTGGGAAAAAGGTATCCTGATACTCAATGCCTTCGCGTTGACTATAACCTTTTGCCACTAGTCTAGCCTTGAATATCTCTACATTTCTATCTGCACCAATCTTTCTTTTGAAGATCCATTTACACCCAATAGGTACTATACCTTCTAGTGGATCTACCAAGGTCTAGACTTGGTTTGAGTGCATCGAGTCAATTTCTGACTACATTGCCTCTAGCCATTTCCCAGAGTCGATATCTGATATCACCTCATTGTAGGTTTTGGGATCATCACCATGAGCACCATTGCCTACGAGGAACATTTTCTCTACATCCTCTGAAATAATACCTAAGTATCTCTCAGGGGGATGGGAAACTCTTTCCGATCTACGAGGTGGAGGAGGTAGTGTTCTTATTGGCTCAACCTGATTTGGTTTCAATTGGTCCTTAGCTCGTTGTACTTGTGAGACTTTCTCATCAAGCTTGATTTGCCTTCCAATGCCACTATCTTGAATAAACTATTTTTCAAGAAAGATGGCATGTCGACTCACAATCACATTGTGATCTTCTGAAATGTAGAAATAGTATCCTAATGACTCTTTAGGATATCCTATGAATCGAGCTCTGAAGGATCTAAACTCTAACTTTCCGCTTGTTGTCTTTTGACATGAGCTGGACAATCCTAAATTCTAAGATGACTCAGACTTGATTTCTTACCGTGCCATATCTCATATGGTGTGGTAGGAACGGTTTTAGAGGAAATCCTATTCAGTAGATAAATTGAAGTCAACAATGAGTGTCCCCAAAGGAAATCAAGGAGGTCTGTGAAGCTCATCATGGATCGAACCATATCCAATAGGGTCCGATTTCTTCATTCTAAAATCCCATTGAGTTGAGATGTTCCTGGTGGAGTCCATTGAGAGACTATGCCATTTTTCTTAAGATAGTCTAGGAATTCCCGGCTAAGGTATTCACCTCCTTGATCTGATCGAAGAATCTTAATGGATTTTTTAGTTTGCTTTTCTACTTCATGTCTGAATTTTTTAAACTTTTCAAAAGCTTCAGACTTGTGTCTCATAAGATACACATACCCATACATAGATAGATCATCGGTAAAGGTAATGAAGTAGACAAAATTGCCTCTAATCGGTACATCAAATGAGCCGCACACATCAGTATGCACTAGGACAAGAAGATCTATGGCCCTCTCTCCATGTCCAACAAAAGGGAGTTTGGTCATTTTGCCTTGAAGACAAGATTCACAAGTTGGATATGACTCGAAAGTCAATGGACTCAATAGCCCATTTTTCTCCAATTTGTTAATCCTATCTTCTGCTATATGACCTAATCTTAGGTGCTATAGATATCTGTCGTTTGGACTATCCCTAGGTCGTTTGGCATTCATGTTTTGCTCGACAGTTAGAACAGGTACATCAATATGTAGCTGATAAAGACCATTAATAAGAAAATCATTTGCAATTTTATTTCTTTCATAAAGAATGTTACAATGGTCCTTAAAGAAGGTAATCACATAGCCTTCTTGTACTAAGCATGAAACAGAAATCAAATTCCTGCTAGCTGTAGGCACATAATAACAGTCTTTTGAAACTAAGCCTAAACCAGATGGTAATCGAAGAGGATATATTCCCACGACTACTGCAGCAACTCTTGCTCCATTACCGACGCGTAGGATCATGTCTCCATCCCTCAACCTCCTGCTATCCTCAAGACCCTGCATGAAAGTGCACAGATGAGCACTAGAACCAGAGTCAAGCACCCAACTGGATGCAGAAAAAATCATAAGGTTAGACTCAATAACGAGCATACCTCCAAAAGGACCTTTCTTCTTTGTTCTTCAGGGTGGCCAGGTAAGTAGGGCAGTTCCACTTCCAATGGCCGTCGCTGTTGCAATGAAAACACTTTCTTTTGACATCGATCTTTTTCTTTGATTCTACCTTCTTGTTCTTTGCTCCTTCCACCTTCTGCTTTTTCGCAAACTTCTTTTTCTTTCCATAAGACTTTTTTTTGGAAGAAGTCCGTTCCATAGCAAGAACCGAGCCTTTAGAACTTTTCATAAAAAGCTCAGCGGTAACCAGTATATTCATTAATTCGGCCAAGAAATTTTGAAGTTTATGCATGTGGTAATTCATGATGAATTATCCATATGCATCTGTCAAGGATTGCAGAATAATATCATTCTGCAGGTCCAAGTCTAACTTCACACCGAGCTTCTCAAGCTCCTTCATGTCCTTGATCATTATCAGACAGTGATCTTGGACTGACTATCCATCACGCATCTTAGCCTTAAAAAGTCATTTCGTGACTTGATATTTGGTTGCGCGACTCTATTCACCAAACATCTCCTGCAGGTGAGCCAACATTTGGCGAGCAGTCCCTATATCCTCATGTTGGTGCTGGAGCTCATCAGACATCGAGCCCAACATGTAATATCTGGTCTTATTATCTTTGTCTATCCATTTTTTCAGAGACGCTCTTTGTTTAATAGATGGATGGGCTGGTAAGGTAGGAGGTTCCTGGTCCAGTACATGGGTTAACTTCTCGGAACCCAAAACTATTTTGTAGTTCCTGAGCCAATCTTTATAATTGGGTTCAGTCAGTCTATGTGTGTCCAAGATATGTGCCAATGGGTTGGATGCAGACATTTTCTTATAGAGAGTCAAAGATTCTAGTTAGATATTATAATTATGACTTGACGAATTTATTTAGGGATTTTATTTTTAAATAAATTAGCTTTCACTATTTTCTCAGATCCCTACACTCCCTCTGTAGAGATGCAAAAATCTCCACGATTAATGATTTCTAGTGGGTGATGCGGTCTCACCAACTGACTCATCACCTCACCTAACAGTTATTGGTGATGGGTTAGCCAATGAGTGAACAACTCTTGTTCAATGATTCTCTAATCATGGTGCACCCAAACTTGATCTCTAATTCATGAATCTCACCGTATCCGAAATATTGATCCACTCCTTAGTTAAGTCAGACCCACCATTTGTATAGACTGGGTTCCTAATGAGTTTCTCACCGTATCCGAAATATTAAGCCCAACTCATCCTCCAGCCCATAGCATCCAATGCCTAATAGACATGGTTGCGTCTTCCCGGTGTAACTGAGCCACTGTATCCAGCCTAGAACAATTAACCCCAGGAAGGGCCCGCACATCTACAATGGTGGAAGACCTCAGACTTAATCTTTTCTTAGGGAGAATTGATTCAGGTCTCATTAAACTAGACTTGTCATAGTCATAACAATTTATGACTAACCTAGTGGCATGGGTTAGCTCGGATTATTGACCACCTTAGATCAGAACTATGTCAACAGATATGGCCAGGTAAGTGAGACCGGTGGAAGGAATATGCCATTAACTCGTACAAGAACGCATTCAGGTCGAATAGCTTCCAATTAAAAATTAGTCGGTCGTATGTGCCAAACTTACCTTAGACACCAAATTATTGAGCTAGAATCAATTGGGTTAGCCTACAATCCAGACTCTAACCTCTGAGCCTAATTAGGTCTTGCTTGATCGTGACTCGATCTTGACCCAGACTTAATCCTATTAGGCTGGTCAATTTGAGCATTGTTGATCCTATCTAACGAACTCTTGATTCGGTTTGATCAACTGCTTAGACCTAATTGAGCTATCCAAGCCCGAACTCAGTATTATGAATGTGTCTTAGATCTGAAATTCTCAATTTTAGATCTAATTAATATTTCATAATCTTAATTTTAAATTAAGTAGGGTTTATAAATAAAATATGCACAATAAATCTTAGGATTTCAGGATCTAGGATTTTGCAGAAAGTAAGTTTTGGATTTCTGATTAAGGACGAACGCGTAGCATCCCTACACATCATAAGAACACCCCATCGAATGGAAAGAGAGAGCCTTTAAACCCTTCTTCATTCTTATGATCGGATGGCCAAGAGGAACGCTTTAATCAGAAACATGCAATACTACAAAACAGTTTTAGATCTATATCATATATCTCATATACAATTAGATCTAATCATGGCATATTTTATATATATCTCATGTATCGTATCATGCATGTTTTCAGATCTAAATTATCTCATAATAATCTAAAAATTTAGATTTAAATTAATTTAATCAAAATAAATTCTAATCTAGATAATTATGTAGAACTATTCTATAACTAGTCTAGACATGCATCAATCATATCTCATATGATATTTAAAATTAAATAATTTTTATTTACTATTTTTTTAGATGTTATTATAATCATTATAATATCAAAAAATAGTAAATAAATGGATCTAAAATATGATTTAATCAGATTAAATCAAAAACATGCAAGACTATTCTATAGAACTATTCTATTTTAGAACTAGTCATGCATATTTCCTAATCTTAGATCCAAATCATTTAATATTAATTTTTTCTGATTTTAGATCTGATCACATCTCATGTGACATCTGAAATCATTTATTTTCTAATTAAAATAAATTTAAAATTAGATCTAAATACTTTTAGAACCTGACTCTGATACCAGTTGAAGGGAAATTCTGATTTTTCGGACCAGGTTCGTTCAGATCTGATCAGATCAAGAGATATATTTTAAAATTTTTTTTCTTTGATCCTAATCAAATTTGAGATGTTTTATATTTGATTATTATTATTTTAAAAATAAAATAAAATTTAGATAAATTAAATTAAATTTAATTTACCTTGATATGGGCAATCCTATTACCCGTTGATGATCTTGTATGCAGCGGAAGGTTCTGGATCTAGCCACGCAAGTGCCTGACCTATATCGGTATCCACTCAAACTGAATCTGGAGATCCTCTTCTTCTCTATCATGTCTCCAGAAATCAGATCTGGATCTGATCTAGAGGATCTTCAAAACTCTTTTTGAAGATCAGCAGTCGTCCTTTGCAGCAGCGTAGCCTTCTAGCTTTCAGTCACCTTTCTTTGATTTGGATCGCACCAACCAAAAATCCAAAACTCGTTTTGGACATGGAGAGGAAGGGGAGAAGGTGGTTTGGCATGGAGGAAGAGGGGAGAGGCAGACTTAGGCATGGGGAATTGTGATTGCTTTCAATCACTTCCAATCATAATCTGGGTTGGGCGTAGGGTCTTATTTATAGATTGTCTGTGATCCAACTTCTCTTCTTCCCAACCAATCACAACTCTTTATGAAATCAGATCTAAATCTGATTAGTGGGAATAGAGTCCCCTGGATTTCTCCTTAGAGGGCGCCTAAGATCAGTCAAAGTTGGTTCTTAGGAGAACTCTAATTGGAATCCAAAAAGGAGATGGAGTCCTTGTCCAACAGGGACTCCTAGGCGCCTCCAACTTGGGGCGCACGCCACCCTTGGCGTGCGCCCTCTTCCTTACCTAGTTCTGGCAGGGGGACAAGCCCCCACCAGCTCTCCAATAGGTGCGTGACATGTGGTCAAAAGTCAAAGTATTAATGATCAACATTTGACCAGTCAAAGGTAAACTTTTGACCAAAGTCAAAGAACAAGAAATGACAGGTGATCAAAAATGGCAGGTAATGTCTTACAAAATAAGACAATCTTTTCTGACTTGGATAACCTCCAGTTAGACCATATGAAGGCCTCTGATTGAGCACAAACTTCTTTGACTCAGACAGGATAACTTATTTATGATAGCAAAAGAAGAACGTTAGGTTCAATTGAGTGCTAGCACGATTTTCTTGAACCTAATTGAATCTCATTCAGATCAATTGAACTGGATCAGTTCAATTGATGATCACCAGATTCAAACCCTTGTTTGTGTGACCCAGTTAGGTTTAGTTCTGTATGGTAATGGGATATGTCATGATCTCTATCATCGACATCATCGAAACTTCTTTCGATGGATCAGAACTCTTCTGATTCGAACAGCTAGAATGATCGATCATCTAAATCATTCTAATTGCTCCCAAAATCCACCAGTGACACCTAGCAGTATATGGTGGCAACCCATCAGAGCTAAATGTGAACCTCTTGGTGCAGCTACCTGTGTGATTAAGTCCTTCTATCTTGAGCTCCGATCAGATTAGGGTTAAGGTAAACTCGTCAAACCCTAGTTTCTGTCATATGATGTAATCATTCGATTCGAGTCTGATGTGAAAATCTAAATAGAAACGTTTTCTATTATTTCACTCTGCCATGGTCATGGACTTCTGGACTTGATTCTCATGATTATCATAGGGCTACTCCTCTACCACCGAGGTAGATAGATTTATCTTGATGCCATCCAGTTTCTACAATGAACATGCTATAGCCAACATACACCTCAGGGTTCCATATGGCTAGGAGATCGAGTAATGGTGTAGTCAAACTATAACACCCTCAAGGTGAACTGTCGATGCACCTCAGATCAAAGAACCAGACACACTACTGCAGCATCGAGTCAGTCATTGATGAGAAGGTAGACTTCCTAATGACTACTTGAGGTGGTCACGCTCAGTGCTCTCGTTCTCTAACGAGTACCTGTACTCTCGCTCCGGTGTCTCCATACCGTAGACTCAAGACTCATCTATTAAAGAGAAGTAATTGTATACCAACCTTTCGGATCAATACCATCCTCGTGATGGTCCTATGGTCGAGAGTATTTTATGAGTTAACAATGATTATTCATGTCTTAAATTTTCAACTCTTGAAAATATGAATTATCATTACCATTAACTCAAAGGATGTATCATAGACACTAAATACATATATGTGATAGAAAATAACCCATTTTATTTATTATAGTCATAATTATAATTTTGTCCTTAGAAGTGTATTACAAGTGTCAGCCAATTCTGACTTCTAGGGCACATATATCTAACAACATGTGAAGTATGAAATTATTAATCAAGGATATGTCCAGACTTGGTGAACCTTTTCTCTTGTAAAAAAAATAAGTGGAGGTCTTCCAAGAAAGAGGATATAGAAAATGTTCATCCACAAATAATAATGAATCCCATTAAGGGACTCGGAATCTATCTTCAGATCTATTTTGCATTGCAATTTAGACTGATGATACTTATGATCCAAATCTTGTAAAAAGAAAAGCTAACCCGAATTAACGTACTCGACGTAAGCCAACTAGACTTCAATGAAAAAAGAAAACATAGCCAGCATCTGCAATCTATAATGCAAACATGTACAACAGATCTTAGGTATACCCAGATCATAAATTTTATTAACATTTTAGAAAATAACATAAGGATCAAAATATCACCAGCATGGCTGAAAAGAATTGAAAAGAAAGAAAAAAAAGAACATTTCATACACATTTAATTTCTCGTATTTCCTTTTTCTTGTTGATTTTTTCCTCTATTTTCCCTGCTTTTCCTCTACTTTTTCGGTCCTTAGGAGTTTCGACCTAGTGGGAGGCTTGGAGAAATCGAAGAGGGACTTAGGAAGGAGGTCCGACTACCCACCAACTGTTGAGAGAGAGAGAGGAGGGGCAAGAGCTGAAGGGGTGCAGGGCAGTGTGAGCCAGGGGTGTTAGGGAGCCGGGTGGGGGCGTGGGGTGCGGGTTGCCACTAGGGAGGGGAGAGGTCATGCGAAGCTGCGAGGAGCATGGGTGCGGGTGCCAGGGCCGGGGGGGAGGGAGGGTCGCACGAGCAACATCGCACGGGGTTGCATGGTGATAGGGGGGGGTCAGGCGGTTGAGAGTGTGGGAGAAGAGATTTAGGGCTAGGAGGCATTAATCAGAATCCATTTCAAATGCCTAACACCTATACCAACTCTCAAAGTCCAAGTGTTATGCTGCTACTTGTGTGGATGAGCTAGGGAACTAAATATGGACAACTCTAGACCCTTCCGTTACCTAAAAATTTGGAATATTTTATGAACATCCATGAGACGGGTCGCTTCAAACAACAACTTTTTGGAGAGGTAGTTGATAAGCCACAATAATTTTATTAATATATCATTATCTAGGTTCACAAAATACAAAATCTAGATGTCTTTTATGAATTTAGCTCATTAATATGCTTGCTTTTTACATGAAATTGATCTTATGAAATGAACTACCGGACTATTTTTGTTGATGAAAGAAGTGAATAAATGCTGATGAAAAAAGTTACGAGACATCAATCATATCCTTAACTTATCCAATAAAATAACAAGACAATCCACTTAGCATTACTCTTATTGTCTGTGAAATAATAACAAATCATGATCATGTAAATTCATGAATATTATAGAGCCTGGAGCTCGATTCAATTCTGAGAACTTGTCTTGCTATGGTCATACATAGAAATTAGCCAAAATAATTAATGTGTAAGTTTTATACCAAAAAAAATTAACATGTAAGCCAAGGATGCCAACTAGTCTAGATATATGATATAGATGGACTTGGGCTTCAGATGGCCAACCGATGACGTCGTGGTCCATCGTCTCGATAGTCAAAGGTCAAAGCACTAAGTATATACTGTTACGTCGGTTGGATACACCAGCCTTAATTGAGCTTCAGTCCACTCTCAAGAGACCCTTTGAACTCCCATGAAGAAATCTTTTCATAGGATATGATGATCACCTGCGGCTATGCTCCATGTGGAGAGAGAAAAAGAGAGAGAAAGAAAATATTAGGCTAATAGAAAGTTAAGATTTTTTATTTTTAAAATTAGCAACGAACTAAAATTTTATTATAATTTAGTTGCAAAATCGCTTCCTTTAATAACAACAAAGATGTTGCCATTTCAATTCCATTGCAATTTTTTTTAGAAAAAGAAAGAGGAAAGAGAAAAAGGAAGAGAGAGAAAAAATATCAAGCTAATAGAAAGTTATAATTTTTTATTTTTTTAATTAGCAATGGATTGAAATTTTATTACAATTTTGTTGCAAAATCGCTTCCTAGTGAATTCTTTTATTTTCAGATTAGCAACGAAGACGTTGTCATTTCAATTCCATTGCAAATGTTTTTAGAGAAAAGAAGAGGAGAGTGAAAAAGAGAGAGAGAGGAAACATCAAGCTAATAGAAAGTTAGAATTTTTTTTTTATTTTTTTCAAATTAGCAATGAAGTAAAATTCTATTGTAATTCAGTTGCAAGACCACTTTCTAGTGAGTTCTTTTACTTCCAGATTAGGAATAAAGATGTTGCCATTTTAATTCTATTACAAACTTTTTTTATTTTGAGATTAACAATGGAAAAAATTTAGTTGTAAATCTATTGTAAGCTAACCAAAAAATCTACAATTTCTTTAACCAACTATTAGCTACAAAAATTGAGTTTGTTATAAATTTATTGCTATATTCTATTGCTAATCTATTGTAATTTCATTGCCAATGATATGCAGGAATCTTTCACAAAATTTAACAACTATTTTTAGATCCATTTTTATTCTATTGCAAAATTTCTATGTCTAATCCATTATAAGTCTATTGTAAATTTATTTTTTTAAAATTAGCAATAAATTTAAATATTCTATTGTAAATCCATTGTCGATTAACAATGGATTAGAAACAGATTCTATCCATTGCTAAATTTTTGTTATTAAATCATATATTTCTTATAATATTTATACTTTTTTGCTGACTCTTTTAGCAAGCTTTCAGCCAATGACTTCCAAACCAGTTGGCTTTAGGGCATTAGGTGTAAAACATTCCTCGGACTTACTGACTCGAGTCCAAAAAAATATGATTCTTATAATTGGTTCTTTACATCCTCACCTTTTGAAGTAAACCACAATTCTTACCTAGGCAAAGGGGCCCGATTACTTAGGGAGACAATATTAAACCTTCTTCTTCTTTATTTTTAAGCAAATACTAAGAAAAACTTTTTGCATACTTTGATCTTTTCACCCAAACCCCTATGAAATAGATTCTTCATTGAGATCAGTAGAATGAGGGCTTTGAAATCGCTCTAAAATTTGGTATGGTCCAAATCCTACCATTCATTGGGTTTGCTTAATAATTTACCCCTCAGAATCTCTAAAATTATCTAGACTATTAATCACTCATTGATTAGGATTCCTACTTAACTTTAATTCGAGATAAAATTTGGGTACATTAAACTAATTATTTCTGATCATACTTGATGACTTACTTAAATTTAAGTTGGTTATTCTCCTCCCAGCTAACTTAATTTCCATTGTCCCAATAGAAGAAGAGAAAAACAAGAAAAAATATTTATCAAGAAGGAATACCACCTTATTTGTTGTTATCTGCAAGTCTTTTATTATACTCCATCGAATTCATGCAGGATGTTAATGATGTGCTACCCCCAACTTAGCTAGTCGTCCTTATTAAATTTCTATAAAATAAAAATTGGATAAGATAAAATGATAGGTAGCCTCCTAATAAGTGCTAAGTTTAAGGTCTTCAGCCAGACCAAGTGACTCTCTCACCTATCCAGGATCAAACACTAGATTGAAAAATTTCAATGATCTTTCACCCCCAAATTTCAAACAATAACTTGCAACCTCATCATTGATAAATTTTATTACTTGTCGCTAATTTCTAGAAAGTAGTTCGCAATCCTATTATTGATAAATTTATTCTTTTATTATTAAAAATTTTTGGAAGATAAGTTGCGATCTCATTTTCAGTCTCTTGTTTATCAAGAATTATTTCTATATATTCTTCTAAAATGCTCCTAAATTAGATTTTTGGATTAGAAGTTGGATCCGATGTACTGATTACTAGGAGCATGTCATATGTCCTATACATACATACTCGGTGTGATCGAGGGTGGCTTCAGTTCTAGAACCGACGGCGATTCTAAAGAGGAAGCTATTGGAGCATGTATTATAGATAAAAGCCCATATTTCTCAGCCTATGGGGGAGTGGTGCTAAAATTAGATAGCTCTAATAAAGTATTCACATTTTTGATATACCCATCCAGGTCAAAATCATTCACTCCAAAAGGATCCCAACGTGTATGCACTGAATTCTAAAAAAATCTTTTAGGGATAGTTTCCTCTATTATCTCTTCTATCATGTCTACCTCGAAATAAATAGTGGTTTGTGGTTTGTAAGGAGCCTGAAATATATTTAACCTCAGTTTTCTATTCCTAAATAAGTGATCCATGACTCCTACCCTATAATTAATACATGCATTGGCTGTAGTTAGGAAGGATCATTCTAAAATTATAGGAATCTGCCTTGGATTGCCAAAATGTACCATATCTAAAATCAAAAAGTTAACAAGAAAGTAAAACTCATCTATCTTTACTAAAATATCCTCGATCATCTCATATGGTGCCTTAATGGATCTATCATCTAATTACAAGATTACCAAAGTGGGTTTTAACTCACCGAATCCAAAAAGGTCATATACTGAATAAGACAAAAGGTTCACATTAGCCCCCAGATCTAATAGAGCTTTTTCAATATGTAGATTCTCAATGACATAAGAGATGATAGAGGCACCTAGATCCTTAAGCTTAAGAGTGGTAGCATGTTGGAAAACTAAATTGGCCTATTCAGTAGGGCAAACCCTTTTTGAGATTTACGTTCGAGATTTTTATTTTTATGTGCACAAATATTTCAAAAACTTGACATAGATCGGGACCTATTTTATTGCATCGAGAAGGAGGAGAATGATTTGAACTTATTTAAATAATTCTAATACTTCATCTAGTTTACCCTTTTTGTTAAATAGCACAGGAGATTCTAGTGCACTTGGGAATGGAGCTCTAGGTAATTGAGGTGGTGCTAACGATATTGATTTGTCCCTTGCCTTAAGGTCCTTCTTATCCTTGGATGGTTCAGATTCAATCAACTTCTCATTGATTTTGGTCTTTTTGATCACTTGGTTGTTCAATGACCTTACTATGCCTGAGGGTCATAATAGATTTGGCCTACTTAGGAAAAGTTTTATGGGCATTAAAATTCTTAGCCTATATTGACCTCTAGAATTAATCTCGAGTTGACTGGATAGTTTTTCCTCTACCCTCTTACTGAAGGTAGTAGCTAATTGATCTATTTAAGTCTCTAGCTTAGCTATCAATTGAGTGTGGGAGTAGAGGGTTTGGGTGTTGATTCCCAATCTGTCTAAGATTTTTAAGACCTTCTTCTTAAAGGCTGAACTATGGTTACTAGGAGAAAGTTGAGGGACATTTTGGTGTTGAGGGTAGGATAAGTTTCTATATTGTGACTCTTGAAAATTGGGTTTGTGAATAGTCAGGTTAACCACAGGTTGGGGCTTCCATGAAAAATTTGAATGATCTCTCTAGTCTGGATTATAAGTGTTTAAGTATAGATTGTATCTTGATCTATAATTATTCTAAGTTTGTACTTGATTTACTTGTTCATATATAAACTCAAGAAACTAAAGTGCAGCAGGACAATCATAAATAGTATGTACAGGGCTCAAACATATGGAACAAACATCCATCACAAGTATGGTTGGGGTATTGCTGGGTACCACTTGTAGTAATTGGTCTAATTTTTGAGATAATTCATCGACTCTACTGTGGATGTCTATTGAACTACCAATTTTATAAATCCCACCCTATTTAGGTCTAGATATTGGAAGGCCTCTCCTGAAAGCAAACATGTGATGCAGTAAATTTTTACTCAATATTTCAAAAAGCTGCCAGGATTCATGCTCGTTTTTCAGCATGAAGGTTCTACCATAGGAAATCATTAACTATTTGCCGGTGCTTCTCTGATAGGCCATCATAGAAGCACTAGACTAATTGCCATTTGGGTGTAGCATGTAGGGGCATTTCCTAAGTAGTTCGTTCAATCTCTCTCAGGTCTCATAAAACATCTCCCCAACCAACTAAAAAAAGCTAGTTATTACTTTTCTTATTTGACTAGTTTTTTCTGTTGGAAAGTACTTTGGGGAATTCCATCTAAAGTTGATACCGGGTTGAAATAGTTATAATATCTAAGAAGTTTAGCCAATATTTGGCTTTGTCTTTCAGTGAAAAGAAAAATAATTTCAGCTTGAGAGCATCATTAAAGAAATTTTGGATTTTAACTATTGAACAAATTTCAAGAAATTCATCAAGATATTTGTATGGGTCCTTATTAGCAAGTCTATAAAAAGATGGGAGCATTTAGATGATACTATACTTGATTTTATATTAAACTACCTCAACCGATGGTACTGAATGCAAAGAGAGTAGGTATATATGGAAGAAGTAAAGTACACCTTCAACTACCTAGGTGGATCATTCTCCTGATTTTGATCCATGTTTTCAGGTCTGTTGACTTTAAGGGTTCTTTTAATTTTAGGATCTAGGGATTGAATCTTGAATCGTAATAAATGGCACCCAAGCATAAACCCTATAATTATATATTAGAGCAAACATAGAAAATTCAATTTTAATAAGATTTTTTTATTTTTTATTTTTTTATTAGATAAAAAAGATGAAAAAAATTTTAAAGATGAGAACCTAGAGAGTCCTAAATCTAAGAAATAGATAAGATAAGTTTTATTAGGTTTAATGTTTATGAGTTAACAATTAAGTTATGTAACCAATCCTAGCTAGGGTTTTTTCCTAATTTAGAAAGCTCTTAACTATTTCAGGCTAGCCTTCAAGCACTCTAAGTGCGAACCTAACCAATGAACTGGCTAGATAAGTATAAGGTTAGTAGAGGTAATAGAAATGTTGAGTATATGCTTAATGAATTAATTATTAATATGCTCATTAATTTAATGCTTCAAATCTTCATACTCATTGATTTGAATTAAGATATTAATTTGAAATGAGTATATGAAATATGTGTAATAAATAAAATATGTGCAATGAACTAAAAACTAATAGAGAACATTCATGAAGTGTGCATTCATATGTTTGATCTAGTACTTTATGATACATATCGGCAAAATGCATTGAAACATATTATTTATTTTTATTATGCATATACTCAAAGTTTTATCATCATCAAGAAGAAGAAGATTATTGACCCTATGATTGATTTTGATGATCATAAAATATTAAGTAAAAATATTACTAATCATGTATTTCAAGATTGCATATAGGATTTCTTAAATTCTCATACTGAAGAAATTATCTTTGAAAGAAATGCTTTCAAGATGTCAAGCCAAAGCACTTAAAAGAAGAAGATTTCATAAATTTGGATGACTCATCATAAAAAAATAAAAATAAATAAATAAATATCATTTAGAAGATTTTGGATTAAGAAATTTAAGTTTGAAAGATCAAACAATGAAGAAAAATGAAGTTAAAATGTTTATAGCTAACCTGTTAAAAAATAGAGCAAGTTCTAGCATGAAATATGATTGATACTTTGATTTGGCATGCAGCCGAGTCAGCTCTATTTTGATCCAAGTCAGCTCTCTTAGGATGGTAGAAAAGATATTTTTCTATTCTACTGCTCGAGCCAGCTTGATTTAGATCCGAGTCAGCTCTCTTAGGATGATAGAAAACTGATTTTTTCTATTTTACAGTTCGAGCTAGCTCTAGATAGAATTAAGCCTTTTTGATGATGACAAAATTTTGAGTATATACACAATAAAAATAAATAATGTATTTCAATGCATTTTGCCAATATGTATCATAAAGTACTAGATTAAACACATGAATGCACATTTCATGAATGTTCTCAATTAGTCTTTAGTTCATTATACATATTTTGTTCATTACATATATTTTATATACTCATTTCAAATTAATATCTCAATTCAAATTAATGAGTATAAAGATTTCAAGTATCAAATTAATGAGCATCTTAAGAATTAATTTATTATACATATACTCAATATTTTTATTAATCTTCCTCTTTTTGACAGCATGAAAAAGCTTATGGGAAGGACCTAAGATTTATCATGAAAATCAATACATTTTGAGTCAAAATTAATTCAAAAAATCAAATTTAGAAAATTAATTTAAACAAATCATCTCCTCTTTGAAAACTTGGCTTTTGATTCAAAAAATATCTTAAAATTTTAGAAATTCGCTTATCAAGGATTTGAATTAAGCATAACATTTAATTTAAATATTTTCTTCTTTTCTAAAGAAATTTATTCTTATGGAAAAAAATAAGGAATATCATCAAAATCAATCAAAATTTAGATAAATATATCAAATTTAAAGAATTTTAATTTAATTTGAAGAGGGTATCAAATTTGAACTTCACATGATATTTAATATAAAAGGTAAGCATGTTTGATATCAAATTCATATTAATGTCACTCTCTTCCTTTCCAAAACATTTAAATTTTGATTTTATCAAGATATTTGAGGGATAGAACTTTTTCAAGATGTTTAGCACAATTGATACCAAGTAAAGTATGTCCAAAGCCAAAATTCTATTTGATATCATTCCTCTCCCTCTTTTTTGATAGCATCAGAAAAACTCATGGGAAGGATTAAGAAAAATCAATTGAGAAGATCAATTTAAATTAATCCTCTCTCCTTTGAAAAAATATTTTCTTCTTTTCAAAAATTAGCTTGAAATCAAGTATTAAAGGCTCTCTTCCTTTTTGAATGAATATGATTTTTCAATCAAATTTTCAAATATGCACTTTTAAGCTTTAAGAGGAATAGGGCTTTTAAAAAAAAATTAACCTCGAAATCAAGCATAATATGTATTTCAATTTTTGTTATTTTCTTTTCTTAAGAAACTTCAGTCATTTAAGTTTAGAAAAGGTATGTATCGAGTATATTTCAAGCAAATCAACGATATGATTAAAGCAAATGAGAGTTATTTTTTTAAATTTATTTTATGAATAAAAATTATTTCGATATAAATAATTTTACAAGAATTTTTAAAGCACATCAAAAGTTCTTTATTATATTCAAATTTTTAAATAAATTTTAAAATTAGAAGTATGTATCAAATTCAATTCTTGGAGTAAGATTATATTTTAATTTAATTTAACTTTAATTAATTATCAAGAATGATTAGACTGCAAAATTATGCATATCAAATTAAATAAATGCGTGAAAGCTTAATTTAAGAAGATCATAAATTAATTGATTGAGAACTTAAGATCAAAATTTATTTATTTCAAAATAAATTAATAAAAATTTTTAGTTAAGTAAAGATAAAAGATATTTCTTTCCTTATTTTGGAGATACCAAGAATTTATTTTTCTTTTAATATTTCAATAACATTATCTTTCCCTATTTTTCATAATTATAGCTCTATTATTTTATCTTTCAACTTTTCTTCCCTCCTCTTTTTTTAAAAATCAAGCACATTTAACATGAATTTAACTATTAAATTTAGATTTTCTAAATTTGAAAGATATTTTTAATTTTAAGATCTTTTCAATTAAATGATCATTTATTCTTTAATATGTTCTGTCCCTTTCTTTTGCAAACAAAGTCATGTTAAAAATTTAAATAGAATTCAAAAGTATAAATTTTAATGATACCAAATTTTTGAAAATCAAACAAGATAGTTATTTCTTTAAAAGATTTTTTTGATATCAATTAAACTAAAATTTAAATAAAATTATGATTTTCTTGATAGTTCAATATCACTTAAAAATTAATTTCTAAATTCAACTTGATACCAATTATTTTAGTTTTGAATTAATAAAAATGAATCGATTCAAATCAATAATTTTGAAGATTTGGAATGATAAATCAATTTGAATTGATATCAACAAATCAGTCAAGATAAATTATAAAAAAAAAATTTTAGTTATTCTTTAATAAGATCATCTCCTCCTTTTTTTAAGAAATATCAAGCAATTAGGTCCAAAAAAGATATATATTTTTGAATTTATTTTAAATAATATCATATCAATTATATAGCTGTGCAAAATCATATTTGAAACAACGATATTCTTTTCTTCTTACCAAAAGATAAATCAATTTAATACATAGCAAATAGTAAGCTATTTGATACCAAATAATTGAAACTAAAGTTCTCTTCAAATATTTAGCTTTAAATATAAATGACATCTTCCTTAAAATATTTTGCTAGATATCAACTTCAAAAGATTCAAGAAGATCATTTTTTAAATTTAATTTTCAAAATTAGTCAATTGGAATAAGATATGATGCTCATAAAAATATTTTTTTTAAGAAAAAAAAGTAGTCAAATCGATGACCAACAAGGATATTCAAATAAATTTAAGGGATAAAAAATTAATCAATTGGGGGATTTCAATAATCAAAAAATTAAATTAAGAAGAATCTAGATAATGGTACTATGAAATTTGGTTCAACTAGAAAATTTTAAATTCTTAAGATAAAATTAAGATATAGTGCAAATTAATACTTCAAGTACTTAATCTTTTATGATTGAATGTCTTATATTCAAGTACTTAGATTATGTAATTTTTAAGTATTTTTCAACATTTAAGCATCTTATGGGAGAATGACAAAATTTGTTCAATTCTTAAATTTAGCATCCAAAAAGTTTCATATGCAATAAGACTCATAATAATTTAGGTTTCTTAAAAATTTGAAGGTCAAAATAGCATGATACAAAGGGTTGAACAAATATGCAGAATTTAGGATAAAAATATAAGCTTGAAAGCAAACAATCAAAATCAATCAAACATACTTAATAATTATGCTAATTAATAATCAAAATATATTTAGCAAACAGTGATGGTATGATATGAGAAAAGTTTAGATTTTACCAAAATATCATCATCCATCTAATTTTATTTCCAAGGCATCCATCCATAGATTTTTTTTTTTATTTCATTGGATCCTTAGTGTACCTGCAAAAATCACTTTCTAAATTTTAGTACCCAAGTTATCTTGGGTCCATTAAGGTTAGAGCTCATGGTTCCTTTTGGAATCTAAATTTGTTTGATTAAAGTTTAGCTGATTCTTTTGATATTACATTCTGAAATTTTATAGCCAACTTTATTATATTTGAAATATGTAATTGAGTGATTTTCAAATGAAGTTTTGCTAAACATGTTTTTGACAAATTTTTACTAATACAAAAAAGACTACAGCAGCAGTTCGTAACCGTTGTCGTAGCCCAAAAAATCGCTGTCATAGGCTATGGCAGTGGTTTTCTAACTGCTGCTACTACGACCATCGCCGTAGCTCTATGGTAGCGATTGTTGCAGTGGTTGTTTGAACTGCTACCATAGATAGTCTATTGCAGTAGTTTATAAACTACTGTAATAGATCAACCTATAGCAGTGGTTATGTAACCACTGCCATAGTTAATTTATAGCAGCGGTTACATAACCACTGCCATAGGTAATCTACGGTAGTGGTTTCTTAACCGCTGCTATAGGTCTAATGCAGCAGTTGACACCGTTTATATCAGAAACCTATGGCTGCAGTTGACATGGATATGACAGCGGTTATAAAACTGCTGCTGTAGATCTTGAATAATTAAAAAAATAAAATTTTTATTTTTTTATATATTTTATCTGATAAATATAGATATATAATATAAAAAAATATAATAAATACAAAAATTATTTTAAAATGCTAAAATTTTATTATCGAATAAAATTTATTATAATATTTTTTTAAAAAAATAAAATACATCAAAAATCTCCTAAATCTACATCATCATCGTTGTCACTGAGAGTCGGAGCCAAAGCCAAAGTCGGAGCCGAAGCCAAAGTTGGAGCCGGAGTTGGAGCTAGAATGCGGGCCAATATATCCTCAAAATCTATGACTTCAAAATACGTGTTGAGCGTCAACATCATGTCTCTCACAATGCCCTCTAGATGAGATGCGCGCTCCTCAGCCCGATCTGCCCGCATCACAGCATGATCTACTCGTGCCAATGCCTCCTCAAGCTCATCCTGACTGACGATACTAAAAGTCTGTGAGGAGACGCTCACCTCAGACCGGTAGCTCATCGGTGTGTGTCTGGGCCTGCATCGGATCCTTCCACAGTGCTCAAGCCCCAAGACCTGAGATAGATGGTCATGGGGCCTAGAGGTATCCGGGCCCTCGCTCGCAAGCATATTTAACTGATCCTATAATTATAAATTAAAATAAAATTTTATAAGAAATACTATAATACTAATTATATATATTAATATATTTAATACTTACAAAAATACGCTCGATCATAGCGTTCATTGATCTGCCCGTCTTGTCCGTGCGGCTGGATCAAAAGATCTTGCTATGGTTGGACATCACTCCATCTCTCATCAGCTATAACAAAGAATAAATTTATTAGAAAGATGATAAAAAATATGAATTTAATTTATCTAGTAAGATTTAGAATTAATTACCTCTCTATGCACACGACTGGCCATAGACTCGTAGCCTAGAGTGTGCGTATAGTCCTGGATTGCATGATTCTTCCGATTCTGACGGAAGATAGCCTAACAAGTATTCAAATAAATAATAAATATTTAAAAAATATTTAAATAAAACTTTAAGTGTATTGAAAATTTAAAAGTTAGAAATTTTACCTCGAACTCCTGGCTCCTCCAGTGTCTAACCATCCTCTCCCACTAACTCGGAGGACAATCCTGTATCTAGGGAACAAGCTCCTCTGGAGTGTTTCGTCGATGCTCGAGCCATTCTCTATGGAGCTTGATCTTATAACCTCGATACAACTCTTCGATTTTCTTCAGTTGGACATCTCGAGCCTTCTCATGATCGAAAAATTCATACCTTCTCTACACAAATTTATCAAAAATCAGTTACAAAATTATTCTAATCAAACATATATAGTGTAAACATATAAAATACATAAATATAACTAAGATGCATGTACTTACCCATATCTTCTCCCATACTCAGTCCCTGATGGCAGCATCCATCAAATGCCAGTCTTTGGGCTCTATGGGAATGATGTCCGACTGCCTTACAAGCACTCCAAAAAAGGAATGCATCTCCCACGTAGTCTCCCCTACCGGCCTCCCCTCTGCATCGTAATAGACCATCACCTGATGTTGGTGATTTCACACATGTGCCATACATATGGGACCGTAAAATATCTGACTAGATGATGCACCTACAATACAAATACGTTATGCAAATATATAAGTGTACAAATACTATATAAAAATAAAGTTGTGCTAATATAATAAAAATGTATACTTAGAAGCCTGCGTAGTAGCATGTGCCTCAGATATTGGCAACGGTAGAGGCTTAGTTACCGATGGAGTAGATGCTGCTAGTGAAGTAGATACCGACGGTAGAGATCTCTGAGCAGCCGATGTCGAGGTGGATGGAGTATACTCCAACTGCTGCTCGGATGCTGAATTGCGCGTAACCTACCGAGAGATAGGGGTGAAAGCTAGATGGTATTTCAGTGCCATCGTGACCTACAACATTAATGAACATTAATCAATATAACATGTTGAATAATAATATTAGTATAGCATCAATAAATAGTCTCTAATATGTACACTAATCAATTGACGGGTCTATCATTATACAATGCAATAAACAAAAGTAACATGATATAAACATCTAGAAAATGTTATGCAATAAATTCTACAACATGAATTATATTCATAAATAATTAAGGATGAGCAACAGTCATAGATCCAATCTCTTACACGAACCTTGGTGTTAATCTAGAAACCTGAAAGAAGAGCAAAGTAGATGATGGTGGCACCTTAGGGCTTAAAGTTGGAACCTTAGAGAGACATATCAAATTCTATTCGCTCGAAAGTCGAGCTGACTCCATGCCTGAGACATCTGGCTAGGGTCCTACCCCAACTGGCTCGATCACGGTCTGAGCTGGCTTGGCTGCGTATCTAAGCCGGCTAGGCTATGTGCCATCCCCTTGATCACTCCCTCTCTCCCTCTCTCGATCTCTCTCACTGACGGTGGCGGTGAGGCCGAACCCCTCCCTCTCAGTTTTTTCATCTCTCAATCCTCCTCTCTCCCTCTCTCGATCTTCCTCGTTGGCGAGGCGGATCCCATCTCTCCCTCTCTCGATCTCCCTCATCGGCAAGGCTGGATCCCATCCCTCCCAGTGATGCCGGTGAGGCCGAACTCCCTCCCCCCCTCTCTCACTCTCTCGATCTCCCACTCTTCTCTCTCGATCTTCCTCGTCGGCAAGGTCAACCCCCTCCCTCTCAATGATGGGGGCGAGGCCGAACCCCCTCCTTTCCTCTCTCAAATACAGACCCATTGGGTATTCGAATTTGGATCTAGTATCAGTAATTAAAATTAGATTCAGATCTGAATATTTAGATTTCAATCTAAATCCAATCCATTGACAGATCTAGTCTATAGCCGCCGACATGGCACGACCAAAGACTACCACCACGGCACGACCCAAAAACTATAGCATGTAAATAATTATAATATTTATAATAAATACTTATAATATTTATTATAAATATTCTATAAATTATTATAAACATACATGATTAATTAAAAAAATAATTATACCTATATCTATAGAAAGTGGGTCGCACCGAAAGCTCCGAGGGTCGCCGGTAACGATGCTAGAGGAGGACGAAGGCACTAGAGGTAACCTACAAAATAAAAGCAAGATAGTGAGATAAAGAAGAAAGAAAAAGAGGAAAGAGAGAGAGAGCAGGGGTGGCCGAGGATGGGGCCAGGGGGAGGGGGGCACAGTGACGAGGAGGTCGAAGGAGGCTTTCGCACTTGGCCGAGGGAGGGTCAGAATGGTGGTGGTGGGGGGGTGGGTTTCGCGGGGGCTGAAGGGGGTGGAGGGGGGCTCGCCGGAAGGGGGGTTTGGTTTCGCATCGGGGCTGGAGGAGGATAGAGTTGTGGGGAGGGGTTTCATAGGGGGCCGACGGAGGGTCGAGGGTGGATGGAGGTTCGCTAGAGGGTGGTTTCACATGGGGTCGAGGGAAGGGTCGATGGGGATCGCCGGGGAGGGTTCGTTGGGGACCAAGGGAGGGTCCAGATGGGGGGACGGGGGTGGGATTTCATGGGGGGCTGAGGAGGGTCGGATGGGGGTTCGTCGGAGGGTTTCGCTGGGGGCCAAGGGAGGGTCGGTGGAGGGGTGGGAGGGCCAGATGGGGGGTGGCGGATGGCGGGGAGGGATGGTGGGATGGAAGGGCTGAAGGGGGAGGGGGAGGAGGGGGCATCGGTCGAGGGGAAGGAGGGGTGCGCCGACTGAGGGGGAAGGAGCCTCACCAATGATGAAGAGGAGGGGGAGAGAGAGAGAGATCGAGCGCGCACGAGAGGAAAGAAAAAATTTGAGAATTTTTAACCTAACCTACGGTAGCAGTTATCGAACCGCTGTCATAAATCTATGGCAGTAATTATCAAATCGCTGTCATAGATCTATGGTAGTGGTTCTATAATTGCTGCTATAGATCTATAGCAGCGATTTTTAATAACCACTGTCATAGGTTGGAAATAAATTTTTTTTTAATTTTTTCTCTAAATATTATATAATTTTAAAATTTAATGTCCATCTTCATCGTTCATTATCTAAATAATTATCATTAGAGTATCATCACAAAAGATCGCCTCGATCCGATGGCCCTAGCTTCATCGATCAGAAAAATTTAATTTCGATGATCACGAATGATGATGCGATGATTTGATAGATGAAGACCTCTGATGGATCCAAAAATCTATAATAATGATCTCAATGATGTTTGTAGTATACTATCAAAGTTTTACTTCAATCAGATATCATTATCATGATCAATTTAGTATGGAATGATTTCGATCGTTAAATTAGAAACAAGCTATCAAAGGATTAAACAACGTTCGATTATGAGATAATTTTTTAGTTAAATAATTTTTATTATAATTTTAAATATTTTATACAGTGATGATAGTAAAATTTAAATCATTTTCATATAAACTATTCATGTTAATCAGATATTGCAAAAGCACGAGCATAACAACCAGTGAAGTTTCAGAATGGTTACCAGGAGACGTATAGTTCTAGATCGTTCTTCATCTCACGAGTTAAATTTTATAATCACCACCATAAAAAAATGATTAAAGTAGTAGCCAAGATCATTTTTTAAAAAAATTATCTTATAATTGGGTACTGTTTGATCCTTTGATCACTCGTTTATCATTGAACAATCGAAACTAATCTATACTAAATTGACCAAGATAACGATATCCGATTGAAGCAAAACTTTGATAGTACACTACAAACATCATCGGGATCATCGTTACAGGCTTTTAGATTCATTGAAGGTCTTCATCTATTAGATCATCGCATTGTCGTTCGTGATTGTTGAAATCAAATTTTCCTGATCGATGAAGCTAGGGCCATCGGATCGAGGCAACCTTTTGCGATGACATTCTAATGATAATTATTTAGATAATGAACGATGAAGATGGGCATTAAATTTTAAAATTATATAATATTTAAAAAAAAAATGACAGTGGTTACAATTAACCACTGTCATAAATTAGATTATAGTAGCGGTTCCTACTAACCGCTGCTATAGGTCTGACTTATGGCAGCGGTTATAATAAACCGTTGCTATAGGTTGATCTATGGCAGTAATTTTTTGTAACCACTGCTATAGGTCCAACCTATGGCAGCGATTTTCTATAACTGCTACTATATGTCGGACCTATAGCAGTGGTTACAAAAATCGCTGCCGTAGGAGCTATGACAGCAGTTTCGAAAATCACTGCCATAGATCATTTTTGTAGTAGTATTTTATTTTCTCAATAAACTATAACTAATTCCTACTTTATCAAAAGTAGCTTTTTGATTATTTAAAATTGCTTGAAGCTTTTGAGATCCAATAGTAAATTTTTTAAGCATGGGCTTCAGGTATTCAATTTTTTTTCTTAATTTTTTATTTTCTTCCAAAAGAGACTTCTTTTCTTTTAGTAAGTTTTCTTTTTCTTCAATACAAAGTTTTGATTTTTTAAATTTTATTTTTAGCATAATAATTTCTTCAATCAAAAAATTTTTAGATTTAAGAAGTGCTTCTTTTTCTTTAGCCGAAGTATTCTTTTCTTCCAAGACATCTTCTTTTTTATTTAATAATTTATTATTTTCATTAGCTAAAAGAAGATTAGACTTTTTGAGCTTCTTATTTTTCATCCTTAATTTCTTAAATTCATTCATTAAGTCATTAAAAGCTTCATATAATTCATCAAATGCAAAGTTAAAAGAATTTTCAGGATTTACTTCATTTGCATTAGCCATAAGGCAACGATTGGCAATACTTTCTTCATTTTTCTTTTCCATGCTTTGCTCCCCCTTAATCAAAATATTCTTTTTTCTTTGTTTCTTCTTCTTTTTCATTCTATCCTCATGAGCCATGAGACATATGTTGGGGTAAGCTTTCTTGACTTCTTGGGAGCTTGATATTTTTCTTTGATTTGCTCCCTCATAGGTTGCTTCCAATTTATCCCAAATTTATTTTGCTGAAATGCATGAAGAAATTGTATTGAATTTATTTATGTCCAATGAACAATAAAGAATATTCATAGCTTTAGCATTTAGTTGGTTCTTTTTTTTTATCATGCTTAAGCAATGCTTTGGAGATGTGTGAGCCATCGATTATAATTTTTCATAAGTTATAATTGTGTGCTTGTATGAAGATGCGTATTCCTGCTTTTCAATAACTATAATTTGATTCATTAAGCATTGGGGGTATATTTATAGAATATCTTTCATTAAATAAAAATTTTATTTGAGTTGTCATGATCTTTTACTCTTTTAACTATTAGGTTAATAATCAGATATTAGAGCACCCACTCTGATACCAATTATTGTCCAGAGGTAGCAACCCAAGAGGAGGAGGGGGATAAATTGGATTCTTATAAAATTTTAGTCAAATTTAAAATCTCTAAATAAGTATGATGCGTGCTAATTTATAACTATGGCAAGTGCACCAGTCAATCAAGTAATAAAGTGAATGAGTAGAGTATCGTCCTTAGAGGATTAGAAAATAAGTACTGAAAAGCTCTTTCTTATGCTTTATTTAGAAGATCGATTTATGAGAATAAAAAATTAAAGAATAAAATAAAAAAATAATTAAAAATTTTAAGGAAATAAAGAGAGCATAATTATTAGGATTTTAAACTTAAGAGCAATGTGTTACTAAGGCAATTGGTTCACCAACTCAGTCAATACAATATTCAAATTTTTAGATTAATTTTATTTCATGTGATGGTGGAGTCTCCTAATTTATTCACTATCCTTTGGTCTAGGCATAGCAAAACTATCAATATTTATTAATTATCCTTTGGTCTAGGTGTAATTTAAATAAATATTAATGCATTAAGTTTTGTGAAATCCTCTAATTAAAATACGCTGCATCCAAAGCGCACTAAAATTCCCGCATGCATATGAATTCTAATTTGATTCATAATACAAGGTATATAATCAAGAAGCAATAACATAGATGTACTTGGTCCGTAACATCTATGTTCATCAGATCAATTAGAAGATGGCCAGTAATCTAAAAGCATTAAGATCAGATTTATATACTCCTCATGAATAAAATTTAAAAATAAATCATACTGAATATTGCATCAAAAGAGTGGCTACACCTTAGCCTTAGTAAAAAAAATTTAGTTCATGATAACAAGTTCAAAAATAGCAAATAAAATAAAAAGCATAGAAAAATTAGACTGTTTGATTGCTGAAATTGATTATCCGTTGCTCTTGGCGTGGAAAACTTGGTAAAGAAGAAGATGCTCCTTGATCGATGTCTTGATTATCGAAAAAAATCAAAAATCCTTTTTCTTCTCTCATAAATCACTCTTCTCTTTCTACCTCTCTCCTCTCTTTTTCTTTTTCTTTTTTTTAATTTCTCTGACTCTCTCTCTTTTTCTCTTTTTCTCTCTTTTTCTCTAACTCTATGACTTCTCCTTTTTTCTCTCTCTCTGACTTCTTTTTTTTTTTTTATGACAATAGCAGGTTTTTATAGATCAAGTTCCCAAAATCCTTTAGAAATTAGGTTTAAGACTCTCCAAAACAACTCAAATTAGGATCTAGATAATTCTGATCCGTTGGATGTTGATCAAACGGTCCAAAAATTATTTAAAAACCTCTTAAAATAATCCAGATCAAGTTAGATTTCATGCCAGCCGTTGGATCAACCGTTGGATTGAATCTAGGGCCATCCGATCGCGTAGAAAGAAGGCTTCTGATCTTTAGTTTAATGTCGGGATGAATCTCAGCCGTTGGATCTCGATCGGGAGCTGCATGGATGCCATTCCATCAGCGCTTTCTTTTCGACCGTCCGATCAAGTTTCAGTGAAAGGCCGCATCATTGGATCAGACCAAAATTCCTAAATTATCCCTCTGTAGACCATGTGCGAGCTTAGTGTTGCATGGACCGCCGCATTCTTCAGCCAATCGGAGCACGCTTCTTCATGTGAAATTCCCAAAATTACCCTCCAGATGGTCCACCATGCACCGCGAAAAATGCTGACATCATCCTGACATCAGCGTTGCATCGGCAGGTCGGTCTACGGTCGAGTCGGGCGGTCTGCTGATTTGAATTTTCTAAACCAGTTTGAACTGAATCGATTTTTTTTTTTTTTTTGAAATTCAATTCTGGGCTCGTTTGAAGTCCGTTTTGCCTGAAATTTATTTCATCTGAATTAGAAAAAATAAGATCTTCATATTGGTGGCCTTCTTTCCTACATAAGATTAATAAAAGTATCAATTTCTAAAGAAATAAATTAATTTATTTTATAATTTAATACTTTTATTAGTATATTTTTACCACTTATCACACCCCCCAACTTAGTCATTGCTAGTCCCTTAGCAATGTTTTATTTAATACCATGTTTCAATAAGATTATCCATCACAAAGATAAAATCTAGGATTAAAGGTCAAAAAGTTTAGAAAATACTGCTAACTAAGCATTGAGCTTCAGAAGCAAATTTTTCAGTCAATATAATTAAAAACTTTCTTAGAGTACATCAAAGATCTATAGCACTTGTGTTCGTGATGACTAACTTTAGCATTTCAGTATTAAATTAAAAGAATAAAAGTATCCTCTCTTATCACCTATTTTGGTCAATTTTCTATACATTCTCAATTTTATACTCATGAATTAAGGTAGCTTTCACACTGCCTTCCCTCTTTTTTCTTTTTTTTTTTTTTTGTGCTGAGCATCCTAGGCCTTCCCTTCACCATTTTACATAAATTTTCATACTTGACCTAGGTGCAGAGACCCAATTACTAGGCTTTGGGCAATCCATATATACTCTATCTTTTGTACTTTATTTTTAGGCTTCAAGTTTCTTTGATTAGAATGTATATTAATTACCAATTTTTAGTGATAATTGAATCATCGGTTGGTTTTATAATCAATACCTACTTTGCCTTATTAGTGTGCATGTGCAATCAGAAGTGCTAATAGTCTTTTAATGACCTAAGTAGGCTGCTAAAAGTTGACCAAATAATCTACTTCTTTAACTCGTTACATTCATTAGCAAATAATTCTATCTTTTATCACTTATCCAGTCTATCTTGCTCAAGATTTTCTTCTTGACACATGATTTTTTTTTTTTAAAACTTATTCTACATTGTCTTAAAGGAGAAAGAAAAATAAAGGATGCAATAAAGGATAGAAAGGAATACACCTGATTTGGTTCAGTCTGATTTTTTGGAGCTTTAAAATTTTTCTTGAGCTCTCATTGATTTTTCTGCAAAATTGAAGATACACATCAAAGCAGTAAAAGAGTAACAATAAATCATTAAAAAATAAAAGAAAAAAAATGATCAAAACTAAAAAAAAAAAGAAACAACCTATCTAGTAGTTCTGATTTATAGTCTTCAGCTTGACTTTCTTTGAATTGTAAAGTGGATCTTGTAATTGAAATGCTTCATTCTCCTTTTCAAAACTTTCATTAATGTAATTTTTCAGCCTGTGATCGTTTACCTTGAAGGTATCTTTTGATTCATCAAAGATCTCTACTGCTCCATATGGAAATACCTTAGTAATTGTATAGGGACCTGTCCATCTTGATTTTAGCTTTCCTGGAAATAAATGTAGCCATGAACTATACAAAAGAACTAGTTGTCCCTCATGGAATTCTCTTTTTACAATATGGTTATCATATCATTTCTTAGTATGTTCTTTGTAAATCCTGGCATTCTCATAAGCTCTTTGGAAAAGCATCCACTCTTTTGAGCTAGAACAAAGCATATTGGGCTATGAATTCTTTAACTTGAATATACAGATGCAAGAAGAATAGTGTTAATGCAAATAAATGAGATGGA
>QRFJ01003337.1:65180-142613 GCA_006176705.1 Cocos nucifera
TCAAACGGTCCAAAAATCACTTAAAAATCTCTTAAAATAACCCAGATCAAGTCGGATTTCATGCCAGCCATTGGATCAACCGTTGGATTGAATCTAGGCCGTTCCGATCGCATAGAAAGAAGGCCTTCTGATCTTTAGTTTAACTTCGGGATGAATCTCAGCCGTTGGATCTCGATCGGGAGCTGCGGATGCCATTCATCAGCGCTTTCTTTTCGACCGTTCCGATCAAGTTTCAGTGAAAGGCGCCGTTGGATCAGACAAAATTTCCTAAATTACCCTCTGTAGACCATGTGCGAGCCTTAGTGTTGCATGGACCGCCGCGTTCTTCAGCCAATCGGAGCACGCTTCTTCATGTGAAATTCCAAAATTACCCTCCAAGATGGTCCACCATGCACCGCGAAAAATGCTGACAGTCATCCTGACATCAGCGTTGCATCGGCAGGTCGGTCTGCGGTCGAGTCGGGCCGGTAACCTGCTGAAGCCAATTTTCTGAACCGATTTGAACCGAATCGATTTTTTTTTTTTTTTTGAAATTCAATTCTGGGCTCGTTTGAAGTCCGTTTTGCCTGAAATTTATTTCATCTGAACCAAAAAAATAAGATCTTCACATTGGTGGCCTTCTTTCCTACATAAGATTAATAAAAGTATCAATTTTCTAAAGAAATAAATTAATTTATTTTATAATTTAATACTTTTATTAGTATATTTTTACCACTTATCACACCCCCCAACTTAGTCATTGCTAGTCCCTTAGCAATGTTTTATTTAATACCATGTTTCAATAAGATTATCCATCACAAAGATAAAATCTAGGACTAAAGGTCAAAAAGTTTAGAAAATACTGCTAACTAAGCATTGAGCTTCAGAAGCAAATTTTTCAGTCAATACAATTAAAAACTTTCTTAGAGTACATCAAAGATCTATAGCACTTGTGTTCGTGATGACTAACTTTAGCATTTCAGTATTAAATTAAAAGAACAAAAGTATCTTCTCTTATCACCTATTTTGGTCAATTTTCTATACATTCTCAATTTTATACTCATGAATTAAGGTAGCTTTCACACTGCCTTTCCCTTTTTTTTTTTTTTTTTTTTACTGTGCTGAGCATCCTGGCCTTTCCTTCACCATTTTACGTGAATTTTCATACTTGACCTAGGTGCAGAGACCCAGTTACTAGGCTTTGGGCAATCCACATATACTCTATCTTTTGCACTTTATTTTTAGGCAGGTAGCTCTTTCCTTAAATTCAAGTTTCTTTGATTAGAATGTATATTAATTACCAATTTTTAGTGATAATTGAATCCTCAGTTGGTCTTATAATCAATACCTACTTTGCCTTGTTAGTGTGCATGTGCAATAAAAAGTGCTAATAGTCTTTTAATGACCTAAGTAGGCTGCTAAAAGTTGACCAAATAATCTACTTCTTTAACTCGTTACATTCATTAGCAAATAATTCTATCTTTTATCACTTATCCAGTCTATCTTGCTCAAGATTTTCTTCTTGACACATGATTTTTTTTTTTTTAACTTATTCTACATTGTCTTAAAGGAGAAAGAAAAATAAAGGGTGCAATAAAGGATAGGAAGGAATACACCTGATTTGGTTCAGTCTGGTTCTTTGGAGCTTTGAAATTTTGCTTGAGCTCTCATTGATTTTTCTGCAAAATTGAAAATACACACCAAAGCAGTAAAAGAGCAACAATAAATTACTAAAAAATAAAAGAAAAAAAAATGATCAAAACTAAAAAGAAAAGAAACAACCTATCTAGTAGTTCTGATTTATAGTCTTCAGCTTGACTTTCTTTGAATTCTAAAGTGGATCTTGTAATTGAAATGCTTCCTTCTCCTTTTCAAAACTTTCATTAATGTAATTTTTCAGCCTGTGACCGTTTACCTTGAAGGTACCTTTTGATTCATCAAAGATCTCTACTGCTCCATATGGAAATACCTTAGTAATTGTATAGGGACCTGTCCATCTTGATTTTAGCTTTCCTGGAAACAAATGTAGCCGTGAACTATACAAAAGAACTTGCTGTCCCTCATGGAATTCTCTTTTTACAATATGGTTATCATGCCATTTCTTAGTACGTTCTTTGTAAATCCTGGCATTCTCATAAGCATGGTGGCGAAATTCGTCCATCTCATTTATTTGCATTAACCTGTTCTTCTCTGCATCTTGTATATCAAAGTTAAGAATTTTCATGGCCCAATATGCTTTATGTTCTAGCTCAACAGGGAGGTGGCATGCTTTTCCAAAGAGTAGCCTATATGGGGACATACCAATAGGTGTTTTATATGCAGTTCTATATGCCCATAATGCATCATCTAATTTCAATGACCAGTCTTTTCTAGATGCAATTATAGTTTTTTCTAAAATTCTTTTTAATTCCCTATTAGACACCTCTACTTGACCACTAGTTTGTGGATGATATGGGGTAGCTATTTTATGAGTGACACCATATTTGTTTAATAGATTTTCAAATTGTTTATTACAAAAGTGTTTACCTCCATCACTAATGATTGCTCTAGGAAGTGCCAAAATGAGTAAAAATATGCTTTTTCAAAAATTTGACAACTACCTTTGCATCATTAGTTGGAAAGGGTGCTGCTTCTACCCATTTTGAAACATAATCTATAGCCACAAGTATATATTGATTTGAAAAAGAACTAGGAAAAGGTCCCATAAAATCAATACCCCAAACATCAAAAATTTCACACACAAGAATATTGTTTAAAGGCATTTCATGTCTTCTAGAGAGATTTCCAGTTCTTTGACAGCGGTCACATGAAGAGACATAAGTATGAGCATCTTTAAATAGAGAGGGCCAATAAAAACCTGATTGAAGAACCTTATATGCTGTTCTAGTTGGGCCGAAATGTCCTCCTGCCTCTCGATCATGACAATGATGCAGAATTTTCTCCATTTCTTCCTCTGGAATGCATCTTCTAATGACCTGATCTGAACAATACTTATACAAAAAGGGTTCATCCCAGAAATAATGTTTAACAATAGATAAGAACCTCTTCTTTTGTTGAAAAGAAAGACCAAGTGGAAAAACCTTACCAACCAAGTAGTTAATAATATCAGCATACCATGGAAACGTTCTACCTGATATAGCATAGAGGCGTTCATCTGAAAATTCCTCCTTGATAGGGCAAATATCTAATTCCTTCTCTGTGATGTTTTTCCAGTCTGGAAAGGTGGTCAGCAACTGAATTCTCTGTGCCCTTCTTATCCTTGATCTCCAAATCATACTCTTGTAGCAAAAGAATCCATCTGATCAATCTGGGTTTTGCATCTTTCTTGGTAAGGAGATACTTTAGAGCTGCATGGTCGGTGTATATAATAACTTTAGATAAAATAAGATAAGAATGAAATTTGTCTAATGCAAATACTACTGCCAGAAGCTCCTTTTCAGTGGTTGCATATTTTTGTTGAGCTTCAGTCAAAGTGCGGCTAGCATAGTATATTGTTTGAAAAATCTTATCCTTTCTTTGACCAAGTACTGCTCCTATGGCTGTGTCACTAGCATCACACATCAACTCAAAAGGTAGGGACCAATCTGGTGCTACCATAATAGGTGCCGTGACCAGCTTCTCCTTGAGGGTGTTAAATGCCTGCAAACACTCATCAGAAAAATGAAAAGAGACATCCTTGCATAATAATTTAGATAAAGGTTTAGAAATTAGAGAGAAGTCCTTTATAAATCGACGGTAAAATCCAGCATGCCCCAAAAAGCTCCTAATGGCCTTAACTGAGGTCGGTATGGGTAATTTTTCGATCACCTCAAGCTTAGCTCTATCAACCTCAATACCTTTATATGAAATCTTGTGGCCTAACACTATGCCTTCTTGTACCATCAGATGACACTTTTCCAATTTAAGACAAGATTAGTATCCTCACATCTTTGTAAAACAAGAGATAAGTTATGCAAGCATTTATCAAATGTGGATCCAAAGATAGAAAAATCATCCATAAATATTTCAAGATAATTTTCAATCATATCATAAAAAATAGCCATCATGCATCGTTGAAAAGTAGCTGGTGCATTACATAAACCAAACGGCATTCTTCTAAAAGCAAATGTACCATAAGGACATGTAAAAGTAGTTTTCTCTTGATCCTCAGGTGCTATGGCAATTTGATTATAACCAGAATATCCATCTAGAAAGCAGTAAAAATCATATCCAGCTAATCTTTCTAACATCTGATCAATGAATGGAAGAGGATAATGATCTTTTCTAGTTGCATCATTTAATTTTCTATAATCCATGCACACTCTCCATCCAGTAACAGTTCTAGTGGGGATTAATTCATTATTATCATTTTGAACTACAGTAATCCCACCTTTCTTAGGAACTACTTGAACAGGGCTCACCCATGAACTATCAGAGATAGGATAAATAATACCTGCATCCAGTAGCTTGATTACCTCCTTTTTGACCACTTCTTGCATCTTGGGGTTGAGTCTTCTTTGGGGTTGGACCGTAGGCTCATAGTTGTCCTCCATGAGAATTTTGTGCATACAAATTGAGGGACTAATTCCTTTGATGTCTGCTATTGTCCATCCAAATGCCTTTTTGTGTTTCTTTAGTACTCTTAATAATTTTTCTTCCATTAAATCTATCAAGGAAGAAGAAATAATAATAGGTAAGTGTGATGAACCTTCCAAGAAAACATATTTTAAATGAGAAGGGAGAGGTTTAAGTTCAAGAGTAGGTGGCTCTTCAATTGATGTCTTTGGAAAAGGAGTGGATGATCTTTCTAATTCTTCAAATCGTGGTCTGTATGTGCGTGGAATATATGGTCTGGCCCTTAGCAATTTTATGCATTCTGTTTGCCTTTCATCTTCAGCTGAACCCTCTTGTGATTGGACAATGCAAGCTTCAATAGGGTCCTCAAACCTATTTTCTAAAAAATACTCATGCACTAAATTGTCAATATCATCTATACGAAAACAAGTTTGATTATCATTGGAATGTTTAATAGCTTTAAAAATATTAAAAGTAACTTGTTCATCTTGGACTCTAAGAATTAATTTTTCTTGTTGAACATCTATTAAAGCTCCTCCAGTAGCTAAAAAGGGTCTCCCTAAAATAAGGGGTACATCATAATCTTCTTTCATATCAAGAATAATAAAATCAACAGAAAAAATAAACTTGTTTACCTTTACCAAGACATCCTCCACTATACCTCTTGGATATTTAATGGATCTGTCGGCTAATTGAAGAGTAATAGTGGTAGGCTTTGGTTCTCCTAGACCCAGCTTCCTGAAAATAGAAAAAGGCATGAGATTAATGCTTGCTCCTAAATCACATAAAACTTTATCAAAACTACAATCACCAATAATGCAGGGGATAGTAAAACTCCCTGGATCTTTTAACTTCTGTGGTAATTTATTTTGAAGTATTGCTGAGCATTCTTCATTCAAATTTATTCTCTCATGCTCCTTCAGCTTTTTCTTATTTGTTAAGGATTTCTTTGAGAAACTTGGCATACCTGGGCATTTGAGTAATAGCATCTACAAAAGGAAATATTAATATGTAAATTCTTTAAAATTTTGAAAAAGTTAGAAAATTTCTTATCTGGATGCTGTATTTGTCTCTTCTGGGAATGGTAGTGGCGGCACGTAGGGCTTCACATTTGGATCAGCAAATCGTATACCTGGAGACCATCCATCTGCTGGTTGTTTTGGTGACTGACGAATTTTAGTTGATGGTTCCTTATTTGTAGTTGGCTCTTCAGTCTCTTTCTTCTGATGTGGCTCCTCCAAGCTTTGTACCACTTCTTAGGGTGATAGCATTGACTTGCTCCCTTGGATTTGGTCTCCGTGTTGCTGGGCAAGGATCCCTTGAGGTCTCTCGGAGATTATTCTTAGCCATTTGACCTATTTGCATCTCCAAGTTTCGAATTGCTGCTGTTTGGTCCTGCCTAAGTTTGGCTTCCAAATTTTTTATAGTTGCTTCTTGGTTTTGCATAAATTTGACCATCAGCTCTTCCATGTTGGACTTCTTTTCAGGTACTTGGAATCCCTGGGGGTGGCTGTTGTGCTGCATTTTGATTGCTCCATGAGAAATTTGGGTGCTGCCTCCACCCTTGATTGTATGTGTTGGAGTAGGGATTGTTTTGTTGCGGCCTGAAAAAATTACCAATATAATTAGCTGTATCAGTTATTTTAGCAAAAGGATTACCTGTCTGGCAATTGCTCGTATCGTGTCCTCCTCCACACAGGTCACAAGTAATGCTCTGAACATGCATAGCTGTTCCCTTTAAGTTGTTGACTTTGGCTCTAAGGGCTGCAATTTCAGCTAGTAAGGTTGGCACGCAATCTACTCCCTGCACAGCTGCTAGTCTTTTTGGCATCATACGTTCTGTCTGCCATTGATAGCTATTTGATGCCATCTCATCGATCAGATCGAAAGCTTCTTCCTCCATTTTTTGATTAATGGTTCCTCCTGCTGCTGCATCAATCATAGAACGATTAGTAGGAGATAAACCATTATAGAAAGTTTGTACCTGAAGCCATACGGGTAGTTGATGATGTGGACATCTCCTCAGCAATTCCTTGAAATGCTCCCAAGCCTCATATAGTGTCTCCATGTCCATCTGCATAAAAGAAGTGATATCGTTGCGCATCTTAGCAGTCTTGGAAGGTGGAAAGTACTTGGCTAAGAATTTTTGGGCTAGGACATCCCAAGTTGTGATAGAACCTGCAGGAAGAGAATGAAGCCAACTCTTAGCTTTATCCCATAAAGAGAAAGGAAATAACCTTAATCTAATAGCATCATCCGACACCCCATTAATTTTAAAAGTATCACAAAGTTCAAGAAAATTAGAAATATGGGCATTCGGATCATCATGCACGTGTCCACTGAATTGGACAGTTGATTGAATCATCTGGATCATCGTCGATTTTATTTCGAAGTTGTTTGCTCGTACAGGCGGTCTCCTGATGCTCGAAGCTGCATCGGCTACAGATGGTGTGATATAATCATTTAATGGATGATGTACTGGTCGAATAGCTTCATGCTGTCCTTCGGTCGCCATATCCAATCCTAGATTGATGTCGTTAGGATCTTCAGCTGCCATGTTTCTTTCTTGTTGTAGTCTTCTAATGGTTCCTTTCAATTTCTGGATCTAAAGGTAGTAAGTTACTATGTCCAGTACGTGTCATGCACTAAATTTTTTTTTTTAAATAATAAAAATTAAAAATAAATTTCTAAAGTAAAGCTAGGATCAAAATTTTAATATTATTTTAGACACAATCCCGGCAATGCCAAAAACTTGATGCGTGCTAATTTATAGCTATGGCAAGTGCACCAGTCGATCAAGTAATAAAGTGAATGAGTAGAGTATCATCCCTAGAGGATTGGAAAAATAAGTACTGAAAAGCTCTTTCCTATGCTTTATTTAGAAGATCGATTTATGAGAATAAGAAATTAAAGAAAAAATAAAAAAATAATTAAAAGTTTTTAATTAAATAGAGAGAGTGTAAATTATTAGGGTTTTAAACTCAAGAGCAATGGATTACTAAGGCAATCGGTTCACCAACTCAGTCAATACAATATTCAGATTTTTAGATTAATTTTATTTCATGTGACGGTGGAGTCTCCTAATTTATTCACTATCCTTTGGTCCAGGCATAGCAAAACTATTAATATTTATTAATTATCCTTTGGTCCAGGTGTAATTTAAATAAATATTAATGCATTAAGTTTTGTGAAACCCTCTAATTAAAATACGCTGCGTCCAAAGCGCACTAAAATTCCTGCATGCATATGAATTCTAATTTGATTCATAATACAAGGTATATAATCAAGAAGCATTAACATAGATGTACTTGGTCCGTAACATCTATGTTCATCAGATCAATTAGAAGATGGCCAGTAATCTAAAAGCATTAAGATCAGATTTATATACTCCTCATGAATAAAATTTTAAAAATAAATCATACTGAATATTGCATCAAAAGAGTGGCTACACCTTAGCCTTAGTAAAAGAAAATTTAGTTCATGATAACAAGTTCAAAAATAGTAAATAAAATAAAAAGCATAGAGAAATTAGACTGTTTGATTGCTGAAATTGATTATCCGTTGCTCTTGGCGTGGAAAACTTGGTGAAGAAGAAGATACTTCTTGATCGATGTCTTGATTGTCGAAAGAAATCAAAAATTCTTTTTTTTCTCTCATAAATCACTTTTCTCTTTCTACCTCTCTCCTCCCTTTTTCTTTTTCTTTTTTTTAATTTCTCTGACTCTCTCTCTTTTTCTCTTTTTCTCTCTTTTTCTCTAACTCTTTGACTTCTCCTTTTTTCTCTCTCTCTGACTTCTTTCTTTTTATGGCAACAGTAGGTTTTTATAGATCAAGTTCCCAAGTTTGATTTCCCAAAATTCTTTAGAAATTAGGTTTAAGACTCCCAAAACAACTCAAATTAGGATCTAGGTAATTCTGATCGTTGGATGTTGATCAAATGGTCCAAAAATCACTTAAAAATCCCTTAAAATAACCCAGATCAAGTCAGATTTCATGCCAGCCATTGGATCAATTGTTGGATTGAATTTGGGCCGTCCAATCATGCAGAAAGAAGGCTTTTGATCTTTAGTTTAACATCGGGATGAATCTCAGCCATTGGATCTCGATCGGGAGCTGCGGATGCCGTTCATCAACGCTTTCTTTTCGACCGTCCGATCAAGTTTCAGTGAAAGACGTCCATTGGATTAGACAAAATTCCCAAATTATCCTCTGTAGACCATGCACGAGCCCGGTGTTGCATGGACCGCCGCGTTCTTCGACTAATTGGAGTGCGCTTCTTCATATGAAATTCCCAAATTATCCTCCAGATGGTCCATCGTGCACCATAAAAAATGCTGACATCATCCTGACATCAGCATTGCATCGATCGATCGGTCTGTGGTCGAGCCGGGCGGTTTGCTGAGCCAATTTTCTAAATCGATTTGAACCAAACCGATTTTTTTTTTTTTTGAAATTCAATTTTGGGCTCGTTTGAAGTCCATTTTGCTTGAAATTTATTTCATCTGAATTAGAAAAATAAGATCTTCACATTGGTGGCCTTCTTTTCTACATAAAATTAATAAAAATATCAATTTTTAAAGAAATAAATTAATTTATTTTATAATTTAATACTTTTATGAGTATATTTTTACCACTTATCAAAGATGTGCTCCAAATTAAACTAATTAGAATATTTGTGATGAATATGCAATGTGTAGCAGCAGAATTAAAAGCAATGAGATAATATAAGTATGTAAAATAAATAAGAAAATAAACTAAGCAATCACACCACAAAAATAAAGAGATTTATAGTGGTTCGAAGTAACCTGCTCCTACATCCACTCTCCAAGCTTTTCTTAAGAATTTTACTATAATCTATCCTTGATTATAGTGTGTTTATTTTTTTGGACTCACAAACAAATCCAGTCGATTTTTCTAGGAGCACCAACAAAAATCTTACATTGTTAGTTTTTCGGGTTCACCAACAATCCAGTTGATTTTTTGGGCTCACCAACCAAAACCTACAAGGTCCAATTTCAGGCTTGGATAAGCCTAATCCCCAAGTTTCTTTTTCCCAAAAAAACTTATAAAGAAAACAAAAATACAAGAATGAAAGTTTGAGCTCAAAATGAAAATAGAGTTTAAACTCTTTAAATCCTGAAGAAGAAGCTGAAGGACTGCTCTTTTGATGCTTCACTTCACTTCATATGATGCTTGAGAGGTCGTGCTAGATGTTGGAAAAGATATCTCTTAAAAGTCCTCTGATTTTACTACTTGGTTCCTCTCTTTTTTCTCTTCTTTTGATATGCAATGGAGCTCACTTAAATCTAAAAATGATTTTTCTCTTAATCCTACTTAGTCTTGCTTTTAAATTGATTCTCCATCTTTAAATACCCTTGGAGATGATTGGTGAGTGAGTTCTAGCTATTGGAAGCTCTGAAATAGCCATTGGAGATAAAAAATAGCTATTAGAAAGGTTGCAAAAACTAGCCATTAAAGGCTGTCAAACTCCATCGAGCTGACTCAAATTTGACTTAGAACTGGCTCAGCTGATAGAGTTGGCTCGATTCTGTCTAGAGCTGGCTCGAACTATAGAATAGAAAAAATCAGTTTTTTTTATCACCCTGAGAGAGCTGGCTCGGATCCAAATTGAGTTGGCTTGAACAGCAGAATAGAAAAATATATTTTCTACCATCCTGAGAGAACTAGCTTGGATTAAAATAGAGTTGGCTTGGCTGTGTGCCAAATCAAAGTATCAATCCTGTTTCGTGCTAGAACTTGCTTTATTCTTGAGCAGATCAGCTCTAAACTTTCCAACTTCATTTTTTTTCATTATTTGACCTTCCAAACTTGAATTTCTTAATCCTAAATCTTTCAAATGATATTTATTTCTTCCTCTTTCATTTTTTTTATGATGAGTCATCCAAATTTGTGAAATCTTCTTCTTTTAAGTGCTTTGGCTTGACATCTTGAGAGCATTTCTTCCAAAGATAATTTTTTCAGTATGAGTCTTTGAGAAATCTTATATTCAATCTTGAAATACATGATTAGTAATATTTTTACTCAATATTTTGTGATCATCAAAATCAATCATACGATCAACAGGAGGATCTTTATTACTTTTCTTAGACACCAACTAAGTTGGCTAGATCAGTGAATGAAACCAATTAAATAACCATCTTCCTTTCTGATGTAGTATTTGAACCACTTTTATAGATACCAACTGATCAACTAGACCCAACCTAGTTCAACTTTTGGGGTCACTTATCCTATTGAGCTCGAGTTTCTTAGGGTTGACATCTAGTTAATTTTAATTTAGGGGCTTTGGTTAATGCAAATGCAGGATGATGATTTATGGGCTAAGGGAGGGTGATGAAATCCCCACCTTATGTTGTTTATGGGTTATACCCTTAAGATATTTTATGAAAATATGCAATGTAAAAAGAAAGGATGTTTAACATAAGTAAAAAGCTTTTAAGATTTAATTAGTTTCTTTATTTTAGTTAAGTGTTATATGGTGTCTTTGTTTTTTTTTTTTTTTTATGTTATATTATTTTTAAGCAAGAAGGAATAAGAGGTAAGTTTTAAATTAGTTAATTAGATTTAAGGAGATTTAAAATATCTAACTAAATGGAAAGTAAATTATGTTAGGATTAAAAGGCAATTAAGTAGTTTACAAATAAGGTAAGAAATCAAATCTACTTTTGGAGTAGTAAATTATTTTAAATTATAAAAAGTAGTAAATCATAGGCTATAGGAAGCAGAAAATTTGTTTAAAGTAATCTAACTAAAAAGCAGTAAATCTACCATATATGAAAATTGTTGGTGCAGAATCTGGTTGATGCTGGATCAAGCTAAAGTTAAGAAAGAAGAGGTCATCATCGGTGACCTACGAAACAAAATTTTGTTTGGAGTTGGTGGTGGTGGCTCTGATAGAACCCTCCGACGATCAAGTAAGCTCTTCTAGCCAACAGAAATGGAGTGCTCAGGAAAGAATTCAGCAGAGTTATGAAAAGGAGAAGAGAGCTTAGAAAAAATGTATCTGAAGGATCCCTTTTATAGGCAGAGCTTATAACAAACTTGAAAGTGACTGTCGTAACCATCGGATAGTGGGTCGCTCGGAACCACATAGAGTTTGTTACAGAGAGTAGTGTCCATTATCGTGACGTGCCCATTCATTAGAATTTAATAGTCGAAGTTCGGAGGAAGCAGGCATTGGTTGGTGAAGAGCTTTGACATATATCAATTCTAGAGGAGTTTGAACTTCTCAAAGTTGTTTATGAATGAGTTGATTCTTGCTGTGTAGAGAGCTATAGATTAAAAGGGGTTTGATTGAAAGAAATCACCTAGAGGGAATATGACTAGAGGAGATCATCCAGAAGGAATGCTAGTTAAAATTTGGAAGTAATCTGCTGGAAGAATTCGAATGGAGTTCAACTGATGGAGAAGTCCAGAAGGAGTCCGACTGATGGAGAAGTTTGACTGAAGAAAAAGTCTGGGAGGAGTTCGATCAAAGAAGAAGTTCGAAAGAAGTTCGACTGATGGAGAAGTCTGGCTGCAAGAGAAGTCCGAGAGGAGTTTGACTAATGAAAAAGTTTGGCTGAAAGAGAAGTTCGGGAGGAGTTCAGCTAAAGGAGAAGTCTGATTGTAGGAGAAGTTCAGGAGGAGTTCGGCTGATGGAGAAGTCTGGCTGAAAGAGAAGTTAGAGAGAAGTTCGGCTAAAGGAGAAGTCCGACTATAGGAGAAGTTCGGAAGGAGTTCGACTGACGAAGAAGTGATGATTGAAGCTCTTCTGCAATTATAAATTATACTTGACTGAGCATTAGACCAAACTTCGATGGGAGCGGGGTTTACCCCCAACAATAGTCTTCCTACTTTCGAGTTCGAAATTCGAAGAAAGAAAGTAAAAAGGTGACTACCGAAGTTCTTTCCTGGATTCTATAATTATTGGAAAAAGCAAGGCATTTTGTTATCTTCCATATAGATGCTAGAGTCCCTTTAATGCGATCCGACTCGAAGAGATGGATTTTCAAAATTTTCGTCGAAGCGCTGCTCGAGACATGATGCCATAAAGGCACCACCTATCGCCATTCTTTTGTCATGATGCTTGGGACATGCGTTGCACGAAGAACAGCTGAGGAAGATCTACAATCATGATGGTTTCGATCCACTTTCTGCTATTTAAATCATTTTTTGTTTCCTGGTTCTCATCTTCCTTCCATTCGAGAGTCCTGATTCCTTTTTCCTCCGGCTTTCATTTTTCTTTCACTCGAGAGTTCTAGTTTCTTCCTCCATCCTTCCTGGTTTTGGGTGTTCTTTTGCTTGGTCTTCATCATGCTCATCACCTCTTTATCCTTCTCGATCGACCTAGGTCAGTTCCACCATCCTTCTATTTAATTATTCTAGTATCCTTCACTTCTTATTCTCTCGATTTTCCTTAAGGAGTTTTTCGCATCCTTTGCCTCTTAATTTTTGGAGATTTCTCTTGAATTTAGTTTGATCTAGATGTCCTCCGAAACTTTCCAATCTGCTGGTTCCTGAAGTTCGTCCAGTCCAGCCTTTCTTGACCCCATCCCTGTTATAGTAGTTCGCACTGGAGACATGTCTCATCAACCTTTCATGTTGGATACCATTCCTTGCGCCCTGACCCCGAACGATCTTTTCCTAATTAGAATTCAGTATGGGATCCCTTAGGAGTACGACCTTGAACTTTCCACATCGAGTGACCGAGCGAGTTCTCCTCTAGCTGATCGATTCTGCCTGTATTTAGAAACTCTGCATGTCGGACTTTGACTTTTGCTCCCTTCTTTCATAGTTGCTCTTTTTCGATTTCTAAACATCTCCCTTGCCTCCGTAGCATCAAATTCTTTTAGATTTGTGATAGGATTTCTTTCCCTCTATCGTCTAGCCGAGGTCCATCCGATCGTTTCACTCTTTGAAACTTTTATACTTTCAAGCACCATCCTTCTGCGAAGGACTGATGGTAGTTCTCCCCCAGTTCGACAAGAAAGGGTTACTGAAAGGTGCTCCTTCTTTCATTCACAACTAGAAGGAAAAGTATATTTTTGTGCCCTATCTGACCTTGCTATTAGATCTTCCTCCTTGGGGTCACATTAGGAAGTCAATCCACCGAGCTCCTAGCTTAGATAGAGCCAACCTTGATTCCTCCTACAAAGTCAAAGTGTACCGAGCTCCTCTTCTTTCCGATCTTCTGAAAGAACAGATCTTGTTTAACTTGGGTTTGAGTCCTCTTGACCCTATCAGTACATTTTTTATTTTTTGGATTCACTCAGTTTCACATTTATGTACTGCCACTGATTGTGATCCCTTTTTTGTTGCAGAAATGGATACTGAAGCTGCCGCAATGCTTGCAAAGGGACTTTACACCCAGAAGAGGAAAGGAAAAGTGCTAGGTGGTAGTTTGAAGAGGGAGAAGGTCGGTGCATCAAGCTTCATGGCCCCTGCTATCACTGTTGCTGCTTCTGAGGTTGCCGCTAGTGCCGAGGTTCTTTCAACTGTCGAGGTCAGCACTGTTGATGTGGATTCCATGCCCTCTATGGCCCTGGGCCCTTCCAGTGGGGATCAAACTCCAAAGCTTCCTGCTAAGGGAGAGATGAGGGAAGGAAAGAAGAAAAAGAAAGCTGTCACAAAGACATGCCGTAAGGTTCACTTTAGTGATCCGAATGACAATAGCGATGAACGAGGAGAGGATCCTTTCGATGAGCCGGAGATCATTCGGGCTTTAACTGATAAATTTGCCATGCTGGAGGTGGTGGACCGCATGGCCGACCTTGAGCCACGGTAGCTCGTCTAGGGTTTTCTCGGAACCCTCCTCAAGGTGATGCTTCGTTGCCCAACTTCTTCTCTTATCTTCTACTTTTTCTTTCTTCTCTCTTCTCTCGTTCTTCTTCTTTTTCTTTCTTTTTATTTTAACATCGATCATTTATTGCAGTCGGATCATCAAATGCTCACCCACATCAAGAGGGTACACCATCTAGAGTCGAAGGCAGAGAAGGTCCAGGAGGATCTTCAAGATGAGGTCAGTCGCCTTCAGGAGAAGGTCGGCGAGATTGAGCATCTTGTAGAAGAGAAGATGGTAGAAATCGGAAGTCTCTAGGGTGCGCTTAAGATGGAGGAGTTCATCTTGGTCGGACTTAAGGCTGCACTATTCTGGAGGAGGAAAGGAAGAAAGAAGCTGAGATCAAAGTCGCCGAATTGAAAGCTCAGATGGCGAAGTTGATCTTAGAGGTGATGATCCGGGCTATGGAAGAGTTCAAGGCTTCTTTCGAAATGAAGAACCTAAATGTCGAGTTCGGCCAATAGGCGTTCATTAAAGATTTTGAGCTCTGCGAGGGTCGAGTTGCCCAAAAATTTCTCGAGCTTGACCTGAGTTTTTTGAAAGAAGAGGAGGCTGTTGATGGGAAAGCCGAACCATCCACTACTGCAGTCGACCCTTCTCCCACCAGAGTGATCATAGAACCTTTCGAACCTACTGTTGAGGAGTCCGAACCCTCTGAACCACCAGCCAAACTTGCTCCTGAGTTCGCAGCTACTGCAGGAGCGTCGAGTTCCCCTACTGCTTTCCCTCCCGAGGTTGGAAGCTTTTAGTTATTGTATTTTCTTTTTATTTCATCCTGTACTTGAAAAAACCTTTATCAATGAAAGTAAGACTTCTTTTTATCAATAGATTAGAATTCCTTTCATATGTTGGATGCAGTGTCCCACCGATGTCGAGTCACTGCCTCAAGGAATTTCTTTATAATCGATAATTAAGAGTTTGAAGAGAAAAATTCATCACCTGAGGAAAAAACTGAAAAAGATAGAAGACGAACTCCAAAGATCTAGGAAAAATGCTTTGGAGGCAACGATTGACGTCACTCGCCTTCGCAAATTACACATGAAGGATTCCATGAGCTTCAGCATTAAGAAGGATAATTTTGAGAAGGAGTTAGTAGAGTTTAAGAAAAGCACCAGTAATAAGTCCTGGGTGTTAACCGTGAAGATTAGCTCTCTCGAAGTTGAACTTGATTCAGCAAAAGAGATAATTTGATTGTTGGAGGAGAGTTTATCATGGTCTTCTAATAAGTCGAGACACGATTGGGACTAGTCAAAATACTTTTTCGAGGTCCAGAGAAAGCTTCATGATGTTGAAGCTTGGCATGATAAGTATAGGACTGATTATAAGAAGAAAATGAGTAGGCTCAAAAGTAAACTCAAATCGACGAATGAAGAGGTGGCTCATCTTCGGAGGCAATTACACGATAATTAGCAGATCAGTGCTAATAAAGAGTCGGAGCGAGTTATTTTTTTTGAGGGAATCCTTCCGTGGTCTTTCATTTGCATACGAGAAGGATAAGGCTGAACTCCAACAGTCGAAGATCTAGATGGTATACGAGCATCAAGCTGTGAAGAACGCAGAGGCTGAGTCGGCAGTTCTGAGGAGGCAGTTGGAAGAATCCAAAGATAATTATCGACGAGCTGATAGGATGTATGTGGAGAGTCTGCTAAGGAAGAAAGAACTTAAGGAAGAGATAGTCAGTTTAAAGGAATCTTTGGTGATGGCCAGTAGCCCAAAGTCTGAGGGATCAGATCCTTCTTAGAGCTTTGGCTTTTTTCTCCTCGCTTTTGTAATCGGTCTTATAGACCTTCATTTTATAACAATTCTCACTTTAATGAAGAAATACCTTCTTTAATTATTTTTTTGTTTCATTTCTTTGCTTTTCTCCTTCATTTTGTCTTTTGCTGGAATAATCATCGAAAAGTAGCTTTTCTCCTATCTTTTCATGATCAGAGATCTTTATTTATATCAGGACGATGTTAGGATGATGTTATCTTTCCATTTTCAGCTTAGTTGATTTTTCTTGGTTCTTTTGTCAAGACGAAGTCCTTACTTATTCTTGATGAGGTTGGTTTTTGCTTTTGCCATGATGAGATTTTCCTCCCGTCTCAAGCAACCAAAGGTCTTTGATTTGCTCATATTAGGATGAGGTTCTCCTTCTGTTAACAGGACTGTAGTGGCATGATAGGACCATTGATAGGTCTTCTCCTCTCCTCCTATTTTTAATAACTAGAGGTTTTTGGTTTGCTCATGTTAGAATGGGGTTCTCCTTCTGTTAACAGGGCTACAGTGGCACGATCGGACCGTTGATAGGTCTTCTCCTCTCCTCCTATTTTTAATAACTAGAGATCTTTGATTTGCTCATGTTAAGGCGAGGTCCTCCTCCTATTCCTAACATGACAGTAGGGGCATAAATGGGCCGTTGAATGGGCCTCTCTTCTCATCCCATCTTAAATTGATGAGGCCTTCGACTTTGCTCAAGTTAGGATGAGGTTGTTCTCCTGTTCCTAACAAGACTATAGGGGCACAAATGGATCGTTGAATGGACCTCTCCCCTCATCCTATCTTAAATTAACGAGGCCTTCAACTTTGCTCAAGTTATGACGAGGTTCTCTTTCTATTCCTAACAAGGCTGTAGGGGTACAAATAGGCCATTGAATGGGCCTCTCCCCTCCTCCTATCTTAAATAACCAGAGGTCTTCGACTTGCTCATGTTAGGGCAATGTTCTCTTTCTATCCCTATCATGACAATAGGGACATAAATGGGCCATTGAATGGATCTCTCCCCTCCTCCTATCTTAAATAATTGGAGGTCTTAGACTTGCTCATGTTAGGATGAGGTTCTCCTTCTGTCCCTATCATGGCAATAGAGGCATAAATGGATCATTGAATGGATCCCTTTCCTCCTATCTTAAATAATCGAAGGTATTCAACTTGTTCATGTTAGGACGAGGTTCTCCTCTTGTCCCTATCATGCAATAGGGGCACAAATGGGCCGTTGAATGGGCCTCTCCCTTCCTCCTATCTTAAATAATTAGAGATCTTCAATTTGCTCATGTTAGGATGAGGGTCTCCTCCTATTACTGACATGGCCACTTTTGATTGCTTCTTTCTTATCATCACATAGTCTTTTCAACAAGAAACAATAATGTTGAAATGGAGGAGTTTTATTGAAGGAACATTACTAGTAGTACATTCTCAAATTTTTTGAATTTCAAGGTCGTGAGAGTGTTGTTCCTCCGAGCTCCTTCAGATGATAAGTTCTGGGCCGGACAACCTCCTCTACTTCATACGGGCCTTCCTAATTTAGAGCAAGCTTTTCTTGATTCTAAGGTTGTGAAATAGCTGCTCGCCGAAGTACCAAGTCCCCCACTTTGAATATTATGTCTTTGACTTTTGAGTTGTAGTAGCGAGCTATTTTTTACTTGTAGGCTGCCATCCGAACTTGAGCTTTTTTTTCATTTTTCTTCCACCAAGTTGAGGTTAGCCCTTAGGTCTTGTGAGTTGCACTGCTCGTTGAATGCCACGACTTGTGCTGATGGGAGTTTAAGTTCTATCGGGATGACAACTTCAGTTTCGAAGGCCAAAGCGAATGGAGTTTCACCTGTTGGCAATCTTTGGATAGTTCGGTAAGCCCAGAGCATATGATAGAGTTCATCTATCTAAGTCTCTTTTGTCCTTTCAAGCCTTGCTTTGATACCTTGCAATAGAATTTTGTTAGTTACTTCGGCCTCTCCATTTGCCTGTGGGTGAGCCACTGATGTAAAATGATGGAAGATATTTAGATCTTCACAGAATTCGATAAATCTCGCTCCAACAAATTATCATCCATTATCTATTATGAGGGTTCGAGGTAGGCCAAATCTGCAAACAATCAACTTTCAGATGAAGTCCTGCATTTTCGCTTCAATTATTTTTGCTAGAGGTTCCACTTCAACCTACTTTGTAAAATAGTCTATTACCACTAAGAGGAACTTCCATTATCCGAATGCCATTGGAAAAGGTCCGAGTATATTCATTCACCATTGTGCAAATGGCCATGGGGCACTCAGGAGTGTAAGTTTGGAGGCTGGCTGTCTTTGAATGTTTGCATTTCTTTGAAAGCGATCATATTTTTTGACATATTTCATAGAATCATGGTACAAGGTTGGCCAATAGTAATCCTGCCGAAGTAGTCTTTGTGATAAAGATCTGGCCCCTATATGACTTTCGCAGATTTTCTCGTGTACTTTCCACAATACAAAATTAGCTTCTGAAGATCGAAGACATCTCAAGAGCGGTAAAGAATACGATCTTTTATATAGCTTGCCTTCATACAGAATATACCGAGAGGCTTGGTTTCTGAGTTGCTGAGCTTCTTTCAGATTATAAGGAAGAACTCCATCTTTAAGATAGGCGATTAGTAGATCAATCCAACACAGCTCATGGTCGATCTGCACTATAGATTACGGTTCCTCCAAACTTAGGCACTTCAGAACTTCAAAGAATACTTTCTTAGGCAGTTCGATTGGGGCTAAAGTGGCCAGTTTAGAGAGAAGGTCAGCTCTGATATTTTCTATTCTTGGAATCTATTGGATGTTAAAACTGTTAAAGGTCGGAATCAAGTTCTTCACTTTCTTAAGATATTTCATCATGCTTTCCTTCCGTGCTTCATAACTACCACTAACCTATCCGACCATAAGTTAGGAATCACTATAGACTTGAAGCTGATCTGCTTCTAACTCTTTAGCTATCTTTAATCCAACGATCAATTCTTCATATTCGACCCTATTATTAGTTACAAAAAATTCAAAGTGCAACTTATATTTGACGATGATCCCCTCTGGGTTAACCAAGATTAGTCCTACGCCTGCACCAGAAGTGTTGGATGAGCCATCCATATATAGGGCCCAAAAAATTTTGGAGAGATTTGCTCTTTCTTCAGAGGAGCTCGGCTACAACCATGAAATGCTAGTTTCATTCTGTTCAAGCTTAGCTTCACCTGGAATGGTGTATTCCACTATAAAATATACCAATATTTGGGCTTTGACAGACGGCCGAGGTTGGTAGTTAATGTCGAATTTGGTGAGCTCAATTATCTATTTTGCTATTCTCCTAGAGGCATCTATTCGATGGAGAACTACCTTGATTGGTTGATCAGTAAGGAGGGTTATGGTGTGCCCCTAAAAATAAGATCGGAGTCTCCGAACTGTAATCAATAGAGTATAAGTTAGTTTTTCTAACTTGGTATACCTGATCTCTACTTCTCTCAGGACCCAGCTTATGTAGTAGATCGGCCGCTGTATTTTTGCTTCTTCTTTAACTAAGACCGCTGCCAGAGATGCTGGGGAGACCACTAGGTGTAGAAATAGTTATTCTCTAGGTTTGGGCTTGGCTAATAAAGGAGGTGAGCAAAGGTAGTCCTTGAGCTCTTTAAAGGCTTGCTGGCATTCGGTGGTCCAGCAGAAATCTTTTGGTTGCTTGAGAACTTGAAAAAAGGGCATACATCGTTCAATCGACCTTGAGATGAAATGATTCAGGGTTGCCACTTTTTTAGTTAGGTGCTGAACTTCTTTGATGGATTTAAGAGCTGTCTTTTCTTAGATGGCTTGAATCTTCTCCAGATTTGCTTCAATCCCACATCTTGACACCATGAGCCCTAAGAATTTTTTTGAAGTCACACCGAAGGTGCATTTGATTGGGTTCAACTTCATCTTGTATTTTCGAAGGGCATCAAAGGTTTTCTCAAGATCGACAATATGATTTATTGAAGTTTGGCTCTTGACAAGCATGTCATCTACATACACTTCTATATTATAGCCAATTTGCTCCTTAAAGATCTTATTGATCAGGCGCTGCTAGTATGTTGCTCCTGTATTTTTGAGTCCAAAAGGCATAACCCTATAACAGTAAAAACCACAATCAATAATAAAAATAGTTTTCTCCTCATCCTCTGGCGCCATCCGAATCTGATTATAGCCAGAGAAGGCATCCATGAAAGTGAGGAGCTCGTGGCTTGAAGTTGCATCCACCAGCTGATCAATTCTGGGCAGAGGGTAGCTATCTTTTGGATAGACTTTGTTTAGTTATTTGAAATCTATGCACATTCTCCATTTGCTGTTTGCCTGTTTGACGAGTACGATGTTGGAGACCCAGTTCGAATAGTTGACTTCTCGGATGAATCCAGTCTTAAGGAGCTTGTCAACCTTTTTTGCATATGCCTTCTATTTCTCTGGGGCATGGCTCCACATCTTTTCTTTCATTGGCCAATGTTTTGGATTAACAGCCAAACGATGCTCCATGACTTCCGCATCGATTTTTGGCATGTCCGTGGGGACCCAGGCAAAAACATCTACATTTTTTCAAAGAAATTCGATGAGCTACTCTTATATCCCATAAGTTAGATTGGACCCAATCTGTACCGTATGCTCCACATTCTCATCATTCAGAGAGACTGAGATACGATCTTCTATCGATTCTTTCCTTTCTTCCACGAGGTCATCTCGGACATCTAACCCATCGATAGAACAAGGGTCTGACTATTCTTTCTTTTGCAGGATAATTGAGTAGCAGTGCCTTGCTAGAGTTTGATCTTCTCTGACCTCTCCAATCCCATAACTTGTCAAAAACTTCATCTTCAAATAATAAGTTGACACCACCGTCCGAAGTATATTTAGATCAGGTCGGTCGAGAATTGCATTATAAGCAGAGGGAGTCTTTACCACCAAAAAATCCACCTATGCTCTAAATTATCTTGGATATTGCTCTATAGCCATAGCTAGAGTTATTACATCATCAACTGGTACTGTAGCACCAGCGAAGCCTACTAGTGAAAAGTGTATTGATCCAAGCTTACTATTAGATATTGACATTTTGGAGAAAGCATCATAAAATAAGATATCAATCAAACTTTTATTATCAACTAGGATGCGATGTACATCATAGTCTACTATATTTAAAGAGATTACAATCATATCATTATGCAGGAATTATACTCCCCGTGCATCTACCTCAGTGAAGGTTATGGGTTCTTTAGTCCTCCATCTCTTCACTGATCCCTCAGATCTGTTGGCCTCTTCTCATCGAAGTCTCTCAGAGATAGTATTGATGATGTCGAAAGGCGGCTAATCTTCTTATTATTCCTCTCTCCTTGGTGGTTCTAACTACGATAGTACCCTCGATCGATCTTCTCCTGCTTTAGACCGACGTCTGAGGAATCAACTCAGTCGGTCTCTCCTGATGAGCTCCTCAATCTCGTCTTAGAGCTGAATACATTCTTCAGTATCGTGGCCATGGTCACGATAGTAGAGATAGTACTTGTTAGGATTGCGCTTGCTAGGATGAGCGCACATTCTTTCAGACCTCGGCAGTTGCTCCTTGATCTCTATCAATATTTGCATTTTTGGAGCATTGAGGGGGGCGTAGTTATGAAATCTTCTAGGGAAAGAACTTCTTTGTGCCCTTCTATTGGGGCTTCTTTGACGACAAGCTCGAAGAGGAGTTCAGGCTCGCTTGCACTTGGGGGGAGTCCGTGAGCATGGTCGAACTTCATTCGGCCCTCTATTAGTTGCGGGCTTATTAGGCTCGCCTGTCTGCCGCTCTTCTGCAGCTTCCTCATCCTTTAACTTGAAGGCTTCTTTCACTAGGGCATATCCTTCAGCCCGAGCTAGCAGATCAGCAAAGTTTTTAGGATACTTCTTCTCTAGGAAGAATAGCAAATCATTCTTTTGAAGGCCATCCTTCAGCCCGATCATTGCAACAAACTGGTCTAGGTTTTGGACTTTCAACGTGGTAGCATTGAAGTGATTGACATAAGCCTGGATGGACTCTTCTTCCTTCTGCTTGATGTTGATGAGGAAGTCCGAACCTCTTCGGAGATGTCAATTGCTAACAAAATGAGTCATAAATTGATGGCTCATTTAGTCAAAGAAGAAGATCATACCTGGCTTCTTACTGCTTCCTTCAAGGTAGATGGGAAAGATCAGCATAAGATGGCATCTAGTGCATCATGGAGTAGCATCATGATCTAGATGGCCTCCAGATGATCGATCGGATCAAAGGTTCCATTATAGCTTTTAAATTAGAGAAGTTTGAAGTTCGACGAAACAAGCTCTTACATAATTCAAAAAAAGAAAGGAGGATCGATGCAGACATCATCATGGTGAGCTGGAACAATGTGGTGGGGTTTCTTAATCTACCGATCCATCTCTTATAGTTTCTGATCGAGGACGTCATCTCGATCGTAGATCTTGAAAGACTTCCAACTGTAGATGGAGAAGGTCTCTTCTGAAGAAGAATTATGATCTGAATAAGGATCCTTTACTCTCTATTTCTCCTTCCTAGGGGTGACGAGTGTGCTAGCCTAAGTGTGCCTCCTTGGGATCGATTCCCGACATCCTGATGGCGGATTTTTTGGCAGAACCACCATCGAAGGTTGTTGCATGGCCTGCCCCATTTCGGTGAGGTCCTGAATCCACTGCATCAGTAGGATAAACTGCTCTAGATCTACTATGGCCGTCGATGGAGGAGGTTAAAGTATCGACAATGGAGTGAAAATGGATGGATCTAGCTCAGATCTGATGATAGAAGCAGTAGATCTCTAGATAGTTGCCTTCTTTGGAGACATTTCTTGGGATTGAGGAAGAGAATGGAGATGAATCTTGAAGAAGAAGATCCACAGGATCGACTGAGCACTTTTTTAAGAATAAGGGTTTACAGATGAGCCCTTCCTCCAATATCAATCCTATTGGTGTAGAATCTGGTTGACGTCGGATCGAGCTGGAGTTGAGGAAGAAGAGGTTGCCATCGGTGACCTGCAAAATAAAGTTTCATCTAGAGTTGGTGGTGGTAGCTCTGGTAGGATCCTCCAACAATCAAGTTAGCTCTTATGGCCAACAGAAATAGAGTGCTCAGAAAAAAATTCAACTGAGTTATGAAAAGAAGAAGAGAGCTTAGAGAAAACGTATCTGAAGGATCTCTTTTATAGACGGAGCTTGTAACAAACTCAAAAATGATAGCCATAACCATCGGATAGTGGGCCACTAAGGGCCACATGGAGTTTATTACAAAGAGTAGTGTCCGTTGTCATGATGTACCCATTCGTTGGGATTTAATAGTCAAAGTTCGGAGGAAGCAAGCATTGGTTGGTGAAGAGCTTTGACATATATCAATTCCAAAGGAGTTCGGACTCCTCTAAGTTGTTTATGAGTGAGTTGATTCATGCCGTATAGAGAGCTATAGATTAAAAGGGATTTGACTGAAAGAAATTACCTAGAGGGAATACGACTAGAGGGGATCATCTAGAAGGAATGCTAGTTGAAATCTAGAAGTAATCCACTGGAGAAATCCGAATAGAGTTTGACTGATGGAGAAGTCGGAAAGAAGTTCGATTGATGGAGAAGTCCGACTAAAGAAAAAGTCTGGGAGGAGTTCGACCGAAAGAGAAGTTCAGAAGAAGTTTGATTGATGGAGAAGTCCGTCTGCAAGAGAAGTATGGGAGAAGTTCGACTGATGGAGAAGTCCGACTGAAAGAAAAGTTTGGGAGGAGTTTGGCTGAAGGAGAAGTCTGATTGCAGAAGAAGTCTGAAAGGAGCTCGGCTAAAGGAGAAGTCTGACTGCAGAAGATGTTCGGAAGGAGTTCGACTGATGGAGAAGTTTGGTTGAAAGAGAAGTCTGGAAGAAGTTCGGCTGAAGGAAAAGTTCGACAGCAGAAGAAGTCCGAAAGAAGTTTGACTGATGGAGAAGTTTGGAAGGAGTTTGACTGGCAGAGAAGTGATGATTAAAGTTCTTCTGCGATTATAAATTACACTTGGTTGAGCATTAGATCGAACTTCAGTGGAAGCAGGATTTACCCCGAACAAAAATAATATAAGACAAAATTTTAAAAATAGTAAATAGAAGTAAATTTATAATTAAAAAAATATTATTTTTTAGACTCAAAGTAACTATGCCAATGATCTCGGACAACAGTACCAAAATTTGATTGCTATCGTAAGTGGTCAAAAAAAAAACCTCTACTAACTACTATAGTTAGGATAAGTCGAGATCGTTTCCACTTAGATCGCGTAGTTACATTTAAGTCTTTTTAATTATTAAATTAAAAGCAAAAAAAAGATCAATTAAGAAACTACCTAGATTACTAGAAAGCAAGTAAATAAAGAAAAATAATTTAAAGATGATTGTAGATATGGAGATAGATCTTTTAGAACCTCACTGCTTTTTGCTAGACAGTTTGTACCCTTCTTTTATATACCTTTGCTTAGGTATCTAACCAATAAAGATATAACCTATCTTAAAGAGCATGACCTATATCCATAAATTACAATCCATCCCTTAAAGCTATAGGTTAATCTAAATTAAATTAGATATGATGAGAGAAATTTTATCTAAATATAGTCTATCCTAAGAGCATAAACTGTACCCATAGATCATGGCTCGCCCCAAGAGTATAAACTACTCTAGATCAAAATTTTATGTAAAGTAAAACAAAGATGCATATAAATAAGTAAATAAATTCATATCTTTATTGCATAATAAAAGAAAGAAATACAAAAAAATATCAATAAGATCAAATTGCTAAAATAAAGTTATGCTGGATCCTGAGAATGGGATGTCTAGCCAGCCATGGAGAGATTCTCCACTGCAATCTATTGAGAAATGTATCCGAAAGCCAATCATCAGTCTATTGACGATTGTGCTACATTATATTTATAATTAATTTATTAATAAATAAAATATATTTTTAGCATTTTTCATCATAAAGTATTCATCTTCAAACGAACTCCATTATTATGATGAAGTCCTTAGGACTATTTAGCTTCGATAAAAAGAGGATCTATCGATTAGTCCTTAAATCTATTCACGATCAAATGATAGACTATTAATTAAGACAACAGCGTCTATTGAGCATAGATCGCTGTATGCCATATAGGTTGGTTGTCGTATTAACCAAGGAGTGTGGAGATACTGGTATGGCATATAGGTGAGATATATGGGTATATCATTATTGAACGTGACCAACTCCAGAGCATAGTCAAATACTTGCGAAGTCAAAGTATGATCAAGATGGAATTGACCACTCCAAGAGTTGGAGAAGAATATATCACTGTATTTTAATATAGCAAAATCTTGGCCAGGCTAATTCATCAGATGGATTTGGTATTTTGAAATACAATGTGGACAACCTGATTAGAGTTGACAATTGAACTCTAAGATATCCTATGAATATTTTGATCAAGGGGATGAATTATATGATAACTATATCCGCATGGATTCTAAGGATGTTGTTCAACACATTTGACCTATCCGACCATCGGGTACCATTGCTAGATGGTTATTTTGATTGATACAGAAATTTATTTCTATACTACTAACTTAGGTTTGGACCTATGAGGTTACACATATTAGAGCTCATGATCTGATCAGATGGTTGATCAATGATTAAAATTCATTCTAGGTTAAACGATCAATACGATTGATGTTTAACCTAGTGCAAGTGTTATAGGAGGATCGATTAGCAATTTGATTGCTAATTGGCTTAATTTGATTAAGCCAAAGGACTGAAATTAAGACTAATTAAATATGATTTAATTAGATTTGGTTTGAGCTTGATTGGATCAAGTTCAATTAATTTATTTGATAAGCCAAGTGCAAGAAAGAACTAGTCCTAGTTCAACTGGGACTTTGGTCAATCTAATTTCTAATTTGATTAAAAAATTAGTTCAAATTTAAATATGATTTAATCTAATTTAATTAGATTTTTAATTAGTTTAGGATCTAATCTAATTAGATTGATTTGCTTTTGATTTAATATGATTTGAGAAATCATATTAGATCAAGTCAAAATAAGAATCCTAGTATGACTAGGATTCCATTCCTTGCGCCACTTAATATCTCACCCACCCCATGCCCCCACACCTACTTTTTTAGAATTTTTTCATGGAATCCCTTCTTTTTTTGATGTTCACATGTCCCCCCTCTCTCTCTCTCCTACTTATTTAGAATAAGTTATAGACCTGGTCAAAATAGATGGCAAGTTGTTGTGTAATTAGACTCTATATGATAGAATCCCAACCAACTTATATTCCTTCCTTTGTGCCGTCCCCCATCTGATTTCCTCTTTGATTTTTATGACAAAAAAGAGAGCTTTTGTGTGCATATTTCAAGTGGTCCACAGCATGGGATGAGGAGGGGGAGTCCAAGTATTGAGCGCCCCAACAACTTGCTATATATCTGAAGGGAAATCCTGATTTCCCGGTCCAGGTTCGTCCAGATCTGATTAGATCAAGAGATATATTTCAAAAATTTTCTCTTGACCTTAATCAGATCTTGATATGTTTTAAATCTGATTCTTATTATTTTAACAAATAAAATAAAACAAGATAAATTAAATCAAATTCAATTTACCTGATTTGGGTAATCCTATTACCCTGTAGATGATCCTGATTGCAGCGGAAGGTTCTGGATCTTAGCCACGCAAGCGCCTGGCCTCTACCGGTATCCACTCGGGTTGGATCTGGAGATCCTCTTCTTCTCTATCACACCTCCAAAAATCAGATCTGGATCTGATCTGGAGGATCTTCAAAACTCTTTTGAAGATCTGCAGTCGTCCTTTTGCAGCAGCGCAGCCTTCTTGCTTTTGATCGCCTTTCCTTGATCTGAATCGCACCAAACTAAATCCAAAATACTTTTGGACGTGGAGAGCAAGGGGAGAAGAGACTATGGCGTAGAGAAGGAGGGGAGAGGCAGCCTTGGGGTGTGGGAAATCTCATTAGAATTAGGGTTGGGCAGGGTCTTATTTATAGACCTCTTGTGATCCAACTCCTCTTCCTCTCAACCAATCACAACCCTTTGTGAAATCAGATCTAAATCTGATTAGTTGGAATAGAGACCCTGGATTCCTCCTTAGAGGGCACCTAAGACCAGTCAAACTAGATTCTTAGTAGAACTCTGATTGGAATCCTAAAGGGAGGTGGAGTCCTTGTCCAACAAGGACTCCTAGGCGCCTCCTACTTGGGCTCACGCCACCCTTGGCGTGCGCCCTTCTCCTTGCCAGGTTCTGGCAGGGGGACAAGCCCCCACCAGCTCTCCAATAGGTGCATGACATGTGGTCAAAAGTCAAAGGGTCAATGGTCAATGTTTGACCAGTCAAAGGTAGACTTTTGATCAAAGTCAAAGAACAAGAAATGGCAGGTGACCAAAAATGGCAGGTAATGTCTTACAAATAAGACAACCTATTCTGACTTGAACAACCTCCAGTCAGACCATATGAAGGCCTCTGATTGAGCACAAACTGCTTTGGCTCAGTCAGGACAACTTATTTATGATAGTAAAAGAAGAACGTTAGGTTCAATTGAGTGCTAGCACGATTTCCTTGAACCTAATTGAATCTCATTCAGATCAATTGAACTAGATCAGTTCAATTGATGATCACCAGATTCAAACCCTTGTTTGTGTGACCCAGTTAGGTTCAGTTCTATATGGTAATGGGATATGTCATGATCTCTATCATAGACATCATCGAAACTCCTTTCGATGGATCAGAACTCTTCTGATTCGAACAGCTAGAATGATCGATCATCTAAATCATTCTAATTGCTCCCAAAATCCACCAGTGACACACCTAGCAGTAGTATATGGTGGCAACCCATCAGAGCTGAATGCGAACCTCTTGGTGCAGCTACCTGTGTGATTAAGTTCTTCTATCTTGAGCCCCGATCAGATTAGGGTTAAGGTGAACTCGTCAAACCCTAGTCTCTGTCATATGATGTAATCATTCGATTCGAGTCCAATGTGAAAATCTAAATAGAAACTCTTTCTATTATTTCACTCTACCATGGCCATGGATTTCTGGACTTGATTCTCATGATCATCATAGGGCTACTCCTCTACCACCGAGGTAGATAGATTCCCATCTTGATGCAATCCAGTTCCTACAATGAACATGCTATAGCCAACATACACCTCAGGGTTCCATATGGCTAGGAGACCGAGTAATGGTGTAGTCAAACTATAACACCCTCAAGGTGAACTGCCGATGCATCTCAGGTCAAAGAACCAGACACACTACTGCAGCATCGAGTCAGTCATTGACGAGAAGGTAGACTTCCTAATGACTACTCGAGGTGGTCACGCTCAGTGCCCTCGTTCTCTAACGAGTACCTGTACTCTCGCTTCCGGTGTCTCCACACCGTAGACTCAAGACTCATCTACTAAAGAGAAGCGATCGTACACCAACCTTTCGGATCAATCACCATCCTCGTGATGATCCTATGGTCGGGAGCTGTTTATGAGTTAATAATGATTATTCATGTCTTAAATTTTCAACTCTTGAAAATATGAATTATCATTACCATTAACTCAAAGGATGTATCACAGACACTAAATACACATGTGTGATAGAAAATAATCCATTTCATTAATTATAGTCAAAATTACAATTTTGCCCCTAGAAGTGTATTACAAGTGTCAGCCAATTCTGGCTTCTAGGGCACATATATCTAACAATATCATCTTGCCTTGTCTAGAAATTTGACCTAGATAAGGCTCTCCATATCTATTTATTTAGGATGAATTTTGGTCTAAAATTTTTATAAAAAATAGATCTTTGAGAGAGGTTTTGGGTGTCTGAAAATTAGAGAAAAGGGTTCTTGGGTGTTGGGTTTTCATAGACACAAAACTAGGTGTCTAGGTGAGAGAAAAGAGAAGAAGAAGAGGGTCTTCTTCTAGGATTGTTGTGTTCACCTCTTTTCTTCCTCCTTCCTTGAGTTTTCTAAGAGTGTCTCATATCTAAAAACTCTCCTCTTCCTTATCCTCTTTGGAAGAGTTCAAATCCAGAAGAAAGAGTGATCTGATCGATCGTCAAAGAAGGGTCAGCACAGTACTAGTATACTATGCTGATTTCCTGCATTAGGACTTCTGATCGTGATCGTGGGCTCGTGTGGATGACTCTTAGAGGTTGGATGTATGTGTAGCTCACAACTTCATCCTCAAGCCTAGATCAGTAAGTTAGAATTTCTAACTTGCATAGGTAATAGATCTGATCTATTATTTTCATACCTGCATTAGATGTAGTGTATATACATGTTGATGTAATCAACATATTTTAATTTCTTCTTTATATTTTAATTTTTAATTTAATAACATACCATGATCATGTAATAGATCCTAGATCTAGGGTATTTTCTAATATTTAAAATTAATTTTGATTAATTTTAGTCTTCCACTGTCAGATCTTAAAACGTTTCAAGATCTAACCCTGAAACCCTAGATCTGGTTCCTTTACAATCTGCATCTTGAACTCTAGAGATGCTTTGCCATAAATCTGGAGAAGATCTTCAGCAATAGGAGGAGACTTGGGTGGAGAATAGGCTGAGGAAAGTGGGTTTTTGAAGAGGAAGAAGGAAAGAACAGATTGCTAGAATTTTTGGTGGAAGAAGAAAGAGGCTGAATTCAAGAGGCTTGGGCATGGGATCTTTTTGGCTTTTGGACATGGGGTTTCTAGGGTTTAGAGAGGGCTAGAATAGGCTTGGGATGGTGGGGTTTGAAAAGGAAAAAAACTAGATTTTGGCCAGCTAAAACTTGGAGGAAGGGTGGTTGGCATGCAAAGGGAGAAGAGAGAAAGAGAGAGGGCGGTTTGTTGCTTGTGGCGTAGAGAGGCTGATAGGATCTCAAAGGGATGGCCAAGGGCCCTTATATAGAGTGTGAATCAGGGTATTAAGGGTGGAGGGCACATGAAATAAGGGCCATAGGATTTAGGGTTAAGGATCATAGCCATTAATTGGTTCCTCCTTTGATGATTTTTCATATTTGCTTTGATGACAAATTTTCATCTTTACTCTAATCTAAATTCTTCTCTAATTCCTCCTTTGAATTTTCATGAAATCTTCATAGGTGGCACCTCCAATATCAGCTCTTGGATCTAGGGCTTGGTTGGTTCTCCTCCATTGATTGATTAGTTGTGTTTATACCATGATCCATGTGAAGACTGATCTTTTAATCTTGACCCTTAATCTATAAGCTGTCTTCACACCTTGGTATCTTTATGATTTTCTTCTATTTATTCTCTCTTATTGGCACCATCAATGAGAGCTTTGGATGCTTGCTTTGATGGTTAGTAGCCCTTGATTTCATCTTGAATCTGCAAAATAATATTCTAAGGATTGCAGGCCCTTAGATCTTCTTCTAATTATTTCGACCGTTGATTTTTCTTGCCATAGATCTTCATCTTTGGGCACCTAGATCTCCACCCTTGGTTGTAACCATTTAATGTGAACCCTTGGATCTCCTCTATGACTCTTGGATGCACTTGGGTTCAAGCTAGATTAGATCCAATTGAGCCTAATTGAATCCAATCTTCTATTTACCTGTAAAATAAATTAAGAAGTATCAAATTCAAACTAAGAAAACTTAATTAATAATGTTTTGAACATTCTTAATGTATTAATTCAAGTATTGATCATCCTCCCAACCCAAATGGCTCCCAATGGTATTAGGGTTATAGTTGCTTTCATTCTTGTATGTGACATCTATAGAATAAGTCTTTGGTCATCTTTGTTTCGATCTCTTTTCACGTTGAAGAGGCACCCACATGACAAGGAATGGTGGTATTTTTCACCTTGGCTGAAGTGTAAGATTGAAGATGACCTAGCTTCCTCAGTCCATGACTGGAAGAACTAATATTTTTTTGTTTTTTTGGACTAGCCATGGGGCTTCAACAATATTTGAGAAGAGCCTGAGCTCAAACCAAATAGTAAGAAGGATCCTTCAGAGGAGGATCTTGAAGATTATAAGAAATTGCTCGATGTTCATGTTCTAAAGTTCAAGTTCTTCTTGATCGAGCGGGGATTGTACGACATGGGCATCAGCCACGTTGCTCCCCACCATATATTTTTATTCCTCAAATTGTCTTTTGTGGCTTCTTTGATCTTCCTTGTCAATTCATGATCTGACTCCTTTTGGTGCAGAGATAAAGTTGGACATGGCCGCCCTGAAGGCGTCATATGCAAAGGAGCCAAAAGAGACCTAGCTTGCCTTCGGAGCCAGAGCCATTGAAGAAGAAGAAGAAGGCTAAAGCTTCTATGGCTCTGTGCTCTCAACCAGATGGCTGACATCATCAACATGATCTCGGGACTGGTTAGTGGCAAGGGGGCAGAAGGAGGAAGAGCTGAAGGATCCACTCAAAATAGGTGGCAAATTAAGGGAGCACATCTCTCCTCTAATGATGTTATTTCTTTTTTTGAAGATGATGTAGGCAGAGTTCAAACTCCTCATAATAATGTTATTATTATTTTAATGACAATAGCAAATTATGATGTAAGAAAAATCTTAATTGATAATGGAAGCTCTGCCAATAATTTATTTTATAATGCATTCCAAAAAATGAAATTACCCAGGGAACGACTCAAGCTGGTGAGTACACTGCTGTTTGGATTCTCTGGTGACTCGGTAGTGGTAGAAGATGAAGTGGAATTACCGATAACCATAGAAAAATTACCTCAACAAGCAACTGTGCTTCTCAAATTTTTGGTTCATCCGAATACCATCAGCATATAACAAATCCTAAGATGACCTAGACTAAATGCACTAAGGGCTATTGTCTCAACGTACCATCTTCTCATCCTATTCCCGACCAAAAATAGGGTCAGAGAAATGAGAGGTGATCAAATACTAACTAGACAATGTTTCATAACAATGATCCAAGAAAATAAGCTCAAGAAAACTCTACCGATTGAGGAGCTAGATTCAAAAGAAGACGAAGCTAAAAGCCAAGGCAAACTAGCAAAAGAGCTTATTGAGGTGAAGCTCCTAGATGCTCGAATCGAATGATCAAGATTAGAGGTCAATTACCCGAGAACCTCAAGGAGAGGTTGATCAGATTTCTTCAGGGAAATACCGATGTGTTCACCTGGTCGACGTCCGATGTGTCAGGTATTCTCCCTAATATCATCACATATAAATTAAATGTTGATCCTCATCATCACCCCCTTCGACAAAAAAAAAAAAGAAGTTTTGCACCATAATGGCAAAAAGTGATAGAGAAAGAAGTCGACAAACTTCTCAAGGCATGATTCATTTAGAAAACAAATTATCCGAAATGGATTGCCAACGTGGTTATGGTAAAGAAAGCTAACAGCAAGTGAAGGATCTACATCGACTATATTGACCTCAATAAAGCTTATCTAAAATATAGCTTTCCATTGCCAATAATAGACCTTGATAGATGCCACATCAAACTACAAGCTCTTAAGCTTTATGGATGCATTCTTGGGTTACAATCAAATTTGAATGGCATCCGAAGATGAAGAAAAGATAGCTTTCTAACCGAAAGAGGGCTATACTACTATGAAATGATGCTATTTGGATTGAAGAATATGGGACCAACTCCTCATTAATAAATTCTTTAAAAATCAGATTGGCTGCAATATGAAAGTATATGTAAATGATATATTGGTCAAAAATGTTAAAGCTGATCAGCACATTGCCAATCTAAAGAGACATTTAACAAATTTAGATGGGAAGCTGAACCCAAGCAAGTGTGCATTCGGAGTGAACTCTAATTTTTTTTTTTTTGATTTCATAGTGACAGATGATAAGTGGTAAAAATATACTAATAAAAATATTAAATTATAAAATAAATTTATTTATTTTTTAAAAAATTAATATTTTTGTTAATCTTATGTAGAAAAGAAGGCCACCAATATGAAGATCTTATTTTTCTGACTCAGATGAAATAAATTTCAAGCAAAATGAACTTCAAACGAGCCCAAAATTAAATTTCAAAAAAAAAGAGAGCTGGTCTGATTCAAACCGGTTCAAAAAAATTGGCTTAGCAGACCGCCCGATCCGACCGCACCCAGTAGACCAATCCACTGATGCAACGCTGACGTTAGCATTTTTTGCGACACACGATAGATCGTTTGGAGGGCATTTCGAGAATTTTACATAAAGAAGCGCGCTCCGATTGGCTGAAGAATAAGGTGGTCCATGCAACACCAGGCTCGCACATGGTTTATAGAGGGCAATTTAGGAATTTTGTCTGATCTAATGGATGCCTTTCACTAGGATTTGATCGGACGGTCGAAATGTATGTGCTAACGAACAGTAGATGCAGCTCCCGATCGAGATCCAACGACTGAGATTCATCCCGACTTTAAAACTAAGAATCAGAGGCTTTTCTATGCATGATCTAGCAGCCCAGATTTGATCTTCAAGGCTGATCCAATGGTCCAAATGAATTTCGACTTGATTTAGGATTTTAAGATGATTTTTGAGTGATTTTTGGATGATTTGATCAATATCCAATGGTTAGAATTGATCCAGGACTCTTTTTGAGTTATTTTGAGAGTTTTAAACCTAATTTCAATAGGATTTTGATGGAAAATCCACCTCTCAACCTATAAAAAGGTCTGTTGTTGCCGAAGAAAAGAAGAAGAGGGGAGATGGTGAAAAAAAAAAGAAAAAGAAGAGAAAGAGAGGAGAGAGATAGAAAGAGAAGAGAGATTTTTGAGAGAAAAGAAAGGATTTTTAATTTTTTTCTTTTCTTCTTCCGATAATCATAACATCGATCAAGGAGCTTCTCTTCTTCTTCACCAAGTTTTCCACACCAAGAGCGACAGACAATCAATTTTAGCAATCAAACAGTCTAATTTCTTTATGCTTTTTATTTTATTTACTACTTTTGAACTTGTTATCATGAACTAAATTTTCTTTTACTAAGGCTAAGGTGTAGCCACTCTTTTGATGCAATATTCAGTATGATTTATTTTTAATTTTAAATTTTATTCATGAGGAGTATATAAATCTGATCTTAATGCTTTTAGATTACTGGCCATCTTCTAATTGATCTGATGAACATAGATGTTACGGACCAAGTACATCTATGTTATTGCTTCTTGATTATATACCTTGTATTATGAATCAAATTAGAATTCATATGCATGCGGGAATTTTAGTGCGCTTTGGATGTAGCGTATTTTAATTAAAGGGTTTCACAAAACTTAATGCATTAATATTTATTTAAATTACACCTGGACCAAAGGTAATTAATAAATATTGATAGTTTTGCTATGCCTGGACCAAAGGATAGTGAATAAATTAGGAGACTCCACCGTCACATGAAATAAAATTAATCTAATAATCTGAATATTGTATTGACTGAGTTGGTGAACCGATTGCCTTAGTAATCCATTGCTCTTAAGTTTAAAACCCTAATAATTACACTCTCTCTATTTTCTTAAAAATTTTTAATTATTTCTTTATTTTGTTCTTTAATTTCTTATTCTCATAAATCGATCTTCTAAATAAAGCATAGAAAAGAGCTTTTCAGTACTTATTTTTCAATCCTCTAGGGATGATACTCTACTCATTCACTTTATTACTTGATCGACTGGTGCACTTGCCATAGCTATAAATTAGCACGCATCAAGTTTTTGGCGCCATTGCTGGGATTGTGTCTAAAATAATATTAAAATTTTGATCCTAGCTTTACTTTAGAAATTTTATTTTTAATTTTTATTTTTAAAAAAAAATTTTGTTCAGTGCATGACACGTACTGGACATAGTAACTTACTACCTTTAGATCCAGAAATTAAAAGGACCATTAGAAGACTATAACAAGAAAGAAACATGGCAGCTGAAGATCCTAATGACATCAATCTAGGATTGGATATGACGACCGAAGGACAGCATGAAGCTATTCGACCAGTACATCGTTCATTAAATGATTACATCACACCATCTATAGTCGATGTAGCTTCGAGCATCAGGAGACCGCCTGTATGAGCAAACAACTTTGAAATAAAATCGACGATGATCCAGATGATTCAATCAACTGTCCAATTCAGTGGACCCATGCATGATGATCCGAATGCCTATATTTTTAATTTTTTTAAACTTTGTGATACTTTTAAAATTAATGGGGTGTCGAATGATGCTATTAGATTAAGGTTATTTTCTTTTTCTTTACGGGATAAAGCTAAGAGTTGGCTTCATTCTCTTCCTACAGGTTCTATCATAACTTGGGATGTCCTAGCCCAAAAATTCTTAGCCAAGTACTTTCCACCTTCCAAGACTGCCAAGATGCGCAACGATATCACTTCTTTTATGCAGATGGACATGGAGACACTATATGAGGCTTGGGAGCATTTCAAGAAATTGCTGAGGAGATGTCCACATCATCAACTATCCATATGGCTTTAGGTACAAACTTTCTATAATGGTTTATCTCCTACTAATCATTCTATGATTGATGCAGCAGCAGGAGGAACCATTAATCAAAAAATGAAGGAAGAAGCCTTTCGATCTGATCGATGAGATGGCATCAAATAGCTATTAATGGCAGATAGAATGCATGATGCCAAAAAGACTAGCAGCTGTGCAGGGAGTAGATTGCTTGCCAACCTTACTTGCTGAAATTGCAGCCCTTGGAGCCAAAGTCAACAACTTGAAGGGAAGAGCTATGCATGTTCAGAGCATCACCTATGACCTATGTGGAGGAGGACACGATACGAGCAATTACTAGACAGATAATCCTCTTGCTAAAGCAACTGATACAGCTAATTATGTTGGTAATTTTTTTAGGCCGCAACAAAATAATCCCTACTCTAACACATACAATCAAGGGTGGAGACAACACCCAAATTTCTCATGGGGTAATCAAAATGTAGCACAACAGCCACCCCCAAATTCTAAGTACCCGAAAAGAAGTCCAACATGGAAGAGCTGATGGTCAAATTTATGCAAAACCAAGAAGCAACTATAAAAAATTTAGAACCCAAACTTAGATAGGACCAAGCAGCAGCAATTCGAAACTTGAAGATGCAAATAAGTCAAATGGCTAAGATAATCTCTAAGAGACCTCAAGGATCCTTGCCCAGCAACATGGAGACCAATCCAAGGGAGCAAGTTAATGCTATCATCCTAAGAAGTGGTACAAAGCTGGAGGAGCCACATCAGAAGAAAAAAACTGAAGAGCCAACTACAAATAAGGAACCATCAACTAAAATTCATCAATCATCAAAACAAGCAGCAGATGGATGATCTCCAGGTATATAATTTGCAGACCCAAATGTGAAGCCCTACGTGCCGCCACTACCATTTCCAGAGAGATAAATACAACATCCAGATAAAAAATTTTCTAACTTTTTCAAAATTTTAAAGAATTTACATATTAATATTTCTTTTGTAGATGCTATTACTCAAATGCCCAGGTATGCCAAGTTTCTCAAAGAAATTCTAACAAATAAGAAAAAGCTGAAGGAGCATGAGAGAATAAATTTGAATGAAGAATGCTCAGCAATACTTCAAAATAAATTACCACAGAAGCTAAAAGATCCAGGGAGTTTTACTATCCCTTGCATTATTGGTGATTGTAGTTTTGATAAAGTTTTATGTGATTTAGGAGCAAGTATTAATCTCATGCCTTTTTCTATTTTTAGGAAGCTGGGTCTAGGAGAACCAAAGCCTACCACTATTACTCTTCAATTAGCCGACAGATCCATCAAATATCCAAGAGGTATAGTGGAGGATGTCTTGGTAAAGGTAAACAAGTTTATTTTTCCTATTGATTTTATTGTTCTTGATATGAAAGAAGATTATGATGTACCCCTTATTTTAGGAAGACCCTTTTTAGCTACTGGAGGAGCTTTAATAGATGTTCAACAAGAAAAATTAATTCTTAGAGTCCAAGATGAACAAGTTACTTTTAATGTTTTCAAAGATACTAAACATCCTGATGATAATCAAACTTATTTTCTAATTGATATTATTGATAATCCATTATATGAGAATTCTGTAGAAAATAGGTTTGAGACTATAAAAGCTAGCAATGTCAAATTGAAAAAGGGCTCGATCAAACATGAAAGTATTCCAATTGAAGTGGCACCAGATTGATCCACTTTAGAACTCAAAGAAAGTCAAGCTGAAGACTATAAATCAGAACTACTAGATAGGTTGTTTCTTTTCTTTTTAGTTTTGATCATTTTTTTTTTATTTTTTAGTAATTTATTGTTGCTCTTTTACTGCTTTGGTGTGTATTTTTAATTTTGCAGAAAAAAATCAATGAGAAGCTCAAGCAAAATTTCAAAGCTCCAAAGAACCAGACTGAACCAAATCAGGTGTATTCCTTCCTATCCTTTATTGCATCCTTTATTTTTCTTTCTCCTTTAAGACAATGTAGAATAAGTTAGGGGTATAAAAAAAAAAAAAATCATGTGTCAAGAAGAAAATCTTGAGCAAGATAGACTGGATAAGTGATAAAAGATAGAATTATTTGCTAATGAATGTAACGAGTTAAAGAAGTAGATTAGTTGGTCAACTTTTAGCAGCCTACTTAGGTCATTAAAAGACTATTAGCACTTTCTAATTGCACATGCACACTAACAAGGCAAAGTAGGTATTGATTATAAGGCCAACTGAGGATTCAATTATCACTAAAAATTGGTAATTAATATACATTCTAATCAAAGAAACTTGAATTTAAGGAAAGAGCTACCTGCCTAAAAATAAAGTGCAAAAGACAGAGTATATGTGGATTGCCCAAAGCCTAGTAACTGGGTCTCTGCACCTAGGTCAAGTGTGAAAATTCACGTAAAATGGTGAAGGAAAGGCCAGGATGCTCAGCACAGCAAAAAAAAAGGAGGGGGAAGGCAGTGTGAAAGCTACCTTAATTCATGAGTATAAAATTGAGAATGTATAGAAAATTGACCAAAATAGGTGATAAGAGAGGATACTTTTGTTCTTTTAATTTAATACTGAAATGCTAAAGTTAGTCATCATGAACACAAGTGCTATAGATCTTTGATGTACTCTAAGAAAGTTTTTAATTATATTGACTGAAAAATTTGCTTCTGAAGCTCAATGCTTAGTTAGCAGTATTTTCTAAACTTTTTGACCTTTAATCCTAGATTTTATCTTTGTGATGGATAATCTTATTGAAACATGGTATTAAATAAAATATTGCTAAGGGACTAGTAATGACTAAGTTGGGGGGTGTGATAAGTGATAAAAATATACTAATAAAAGTATTAAATTATAAAATAAATTAATCTATTTTTTTAAAAAAATAATATTTTTATTAATTTTATGTAGGAAAGAAGGCCACCAATATGAAGATCTTATTTTTTTGATTTAGATGAAATAAATTTCAAGCAAAACAGACTTCAAACGAGCCCGAAATTGAATTTCAAAAAAAAAAGAGTCGGTTCGGTTCAGAAAAATTGGCTCAGTAGATTGCCCGATCTAACCACACCCAGCAGACCGATCCGCTGATGCAATGCTGACGTCAGCATTTTTTGCGGCACACGATGGACCGTTTGGAGGGCATTTTGGGGATTTCACATAAAGAAGTGCGCTTCGATTGGCTGAAGAATACGGCGGTCCACGCAACAACAGACTCACGCATGATCTATAAAGGGCAATTTGGGAATTTTGTCTGATTCGATGGGCACCTTTCACTAGAATTTGATCAGACGGTCGAAATGCATGCGCTAAGGAATGGCAGATGCAGCTTTCAGTCGAGATCCAACGACTGAGATTCATCCTGACTTTAAAACTAAGAATCAGAGGCTTCTCTATGCACGATCTGACGGTCTAGATTTGATCTTCAAGGCTGATCCGATGGTCCAAATGAATTTTGACTTGATTTAGGATTTTAAGATGATTTTTGAGTGATTTTTAGACCATTTGATCAACATCCAACGGTTAGAATTGATTCAGAACTCTTTTTGAGTTATTTTGAGAGTTTTAAACCTAATTTCAATAGGATTTCGATGGAAAATCCACCTCTCAGTCTACAAAAAGGTCAGCTGTTGCTGAAGAAAAGAAGAAGGGAGATAGCAAAAAAAAAAGAAAAAGAAGAGAAAGAGAGGAGAGAGATAGAAAGAGAAGAGAGACTTTTGAGAGAAAAGAAAGGATTTTTAATTTTTTTTCTTCTTCTAACAATCAGAATATCGATCAAGGAGCTTCTCTTCTTCTTCACCAAGTTCTCCACACCAAGAGTGATGGATAATCAATTTCAGCAATCAAACAGTCTAATTTCTTTATGCTTTTTATTTTATTTGCTATTTTTGAACTTGTTATCATGAACTAAATTTTTTTTTACTAAGGCTAAGGTGTAGCCACTCTTTTGATGCAATATTCAGTGTGATTTATTTTTAATTTTAAATTTTATTCATGAGGAGTATATAAATCTGATCTTAATGCTTTTAGATTACTGGCCATCTTCTAATTGATCTGATGAACATAGATGTTACGGACCAAGTACATCTATGTTATTGCTTCTTGATTATATACCTTGTATTATGAATCAAATTAGAATTCATATGCATGCAGGAATTTTAGTGCGCTTTGGACGCAGCGTATTTTAATTAGAGGATTTCACAAAACTTAATGCATTAATATTTATTTAAATTACATCTGGACCAAAGGGTAATTAATAAATATTGATAGTTTTGCTACGCCTGGACCAAAGGATAGTGAATAAATTAGGAGATTCCACCGTCACATGAAATAAAATTAATCTACTAACTTGAATATTGTATTGACTGAGTTGGTAAATCGATTGCCTTAGTAATACATTGCTCTTAAGTTTAAAATCCTAATAATTACACTCCCTCTATTTTCTTAAAATTTTTAATTATTTCTTTATTTTATTCCTTAATTTCTTATTCTCATAAATCGATCTTCTAAATAAAGCATAGAAAAGAGCTTTTCAGTACTTATTTTTCAATCCTCTAGGGATGATACTCTACTCATTTATTTTATTACTTGATCGATTGATGCACTTGCCATAGCTATAGATTAGCACGCATCAACAGAACAAGGAATAGAAGCAAAACTGAATAAGATTCAAGCACTTGTGGAAATGAAACATCAGACTAACAAAAGAAAAGTTCAATGCCTAATTGGAAGAGTTGCAACACTCAAGCATTTCATATCTAGATCAACTAAAAAATGCCTCCCTTTCTTCAAAGCAATAAAGTAAGCAAAAAGCTTCGAATGGTCAGGAGAATGCCAATCTACATTTGAAGATCTCAAGAAGTATATGGGATTGGCACCCCTCTTGTCAAAGCCTATGGAAGGTAAGAAACTCTATATGTACTTATCCATTGGTCCACAAGCAATCAATTTGGTTCTCATCCGAGAAGATGCAGATGTACAAAAGCCCACATATTATACCAGCAAAGTCCTAAGAGATGCAGAAACTAAATATACAAGAACCGAGAAGATGATCTATGCACTTGTTATCACCAACAAGCATCTTCCACCATACTTTCAAGCTCATACTATTGTCGTGCTAACTAATCAGCCCTTGAAAGTGTTAGAAAGTGGGCAGTTACATGCATGTATTTCAAAAATAATTATTGAATCAGTGGAAGCAATCTAGGTTAAACCTCTTTAACCTGACATGCAATAGATCTAATCTACAAACTACCCGTGCCCATATCAATGACATGCATAATTTAAAATTTAAACATACATGTGAGATTAGATCTCAATACCTTGTGAGGATCAAAATTCACCATAGTAGATGATCCCTAGATTTGAAGGTTCCTTTAGCCACGCATGTCCCTGGCCTCCACAGGTATCCATAAGGCTCCTTTCAGACCAGAGGTGTCGCAATCTCCCCAAGGTGTTATCTCCTTTACAGAGATCTTCTTTTGATAGTTGATCGGACATCTTCTTCAGATCTCATGGACTCTTCTAGAGAAGAAGAAGACTATGGAGGAAGAAGTAGTGGAGGAAGAAGATGAGGTAGAAAAACTCTTTTTCTCTCTTCCCAAAACCCCACACCAAGATCTAGAAACCCTAGATCTATCTCATGCCAATATGTTCCATAACCTCTTTGATTTTTCACGTTGAACTCTGATTTCTCTAGCCTCTCACACACCAACAACAAGGGGTTTCTATGGAGGCATGTAAGGTGGTTTGGATGAGATCAAATCCCATCATGATAAGGTTTGATCTTGAATTCAAATCTAATTTGAATTGAGTTCAATCCTTATCCAAACAAGAGAGGGCAGCAACAAGGGTTTGACATGAAGATTCCTTATGCAAGATCTAAATTTTACATGAACAATAATCAGCATGGAGAATGGGACATGCGCAAGGAGAGAAAGTCCAAATCAATTTGGACTTTTAGGTTGATCCAATTTGGTTCAATCCAAATCCAATTTGGTCAGAACCAAATAGATGAGTCAACTTAATCCAATTAGGCTCGTAATCTCCTAATCCATATAGGAATTAATTGAACCCAAGTTTAGATCAAATCAAAAATTAATCTCCCTTGCAATTGAGTTATCTCATAACTTAATCAAGCTAAACTCAATTCAAGTCAAACTAAATTCAATTTAATTAGACTTGATTTAAACCTCATTGCTCAATTAAATTGAGTCAATTAGCAATCTAATTGCTAACTAATCCTCCTATAATTTTACTACAACTTTTGCATGAGGTTTATTATTAATTAAATTAATGATTATACTCTTCAATGATTCATAATCGTTAATTAGCTATCTGATCAGATAGAAATCTCTTTTGTGTATAACTCCATATGTTCTATTATATCTGATAATGAGATATTCTATGAACCCTATCATAGTATTATCAAAACTTCTTTTGATGGGTTGGAACAATTTTTACTTTGCCCATCGAGGATCATCGATCATCAAAATGATGCCTGATGAGTCTCACAATCCACTAGTGATACCTAGCAATATGTAGTGGTAATCCAATAGAATAAAAATAATGAACCTCTAGGTGCAGTTATCATATAATTCAATCTTTCTATCATGAGTTCTGACTTGATAGAGATCATGAAAAACTCGTCAAACTCTATCAGTTAAATGTTAGATCGGCTCAACTTGAGTTCATCTATGAATCATATGGAAACTCTTTCTCAGTATTCACACTTATTTTAGCCAAAGACTTTCTTAACTCAGTCTTGCAAATCGCATTGGACTACTTTTTTTTATCAAGATTGATAGATTCCATCTAGGTGTATCCTACTCTAAATAGTAAACTTGAATCTACTATAGCCAACATATACAGTAAGGACCCGAATGGCTAGGGATCAAGTGAACGTGCTGTCAAACTAAGTAGCCTCACTGCAAATAGCCAACACACCATAGGTTAAAGGACCAGTCACACCACTATAGCATCGAGAAAGATTACTGATGAATGAGTAGACATCTAAATAGTTTCTCGTAATGGTCATGCTCAATGCAAGTTATTCTCTAACAACCATCTGTGCTCTCATCCTAGTATCCCTACACTACAGACTTAAGATCCTTCTACCCAGAAAGGAGATGATCCGTGCATCGATCTAATTAGATCAATCACTATCCTTCGTGATGATCCTATAATCGAGAGCATTCAGAAATTAACCATTAATAATATATGTCTCAAATTCTCAACATCTTGAGAATATATAAAATCATCTTTATTAATTTTTAGGATAAATCATGGACATATAAACATGATTGAATATAAAAATACCTTTTATTGATAATAAAAATTTTATAAGTATAATTATAAATCCTAAAAATATAAATGTGCCAGCCAACAATTAGCTTTCTAGGGCACACATCCAATAGAAAGTAATTTCGCGAAGGCTAGATATATCAAGTCGACTAGCAAACTGGGCAATAGAGCTTGGAGAATTCAACATCGAATTTCAACCTCAAATAGCAATAAAGGCACAAGCACTAGTAGACTTCATCATCGAATTTACTATTGTGATACCACTTGGTCTAATACTACTTGTTGGAAAGATCCCTTATGAGTGCGGAATATGGATCCCCCACCTAAGATTGCAACTTCGATAATAGTGTCAATATCGCAATAGAAAGAAAGAAGAGACATACAAAAGACACAATCAAAATACATGGATCAGCCCAAGGCTTCCTTCCACGAGGCATGCAAGCTTCATTATGAAAAAAAAAAAAATTACAAGAGAAGATCACACCCTTTTAACTTTCATACATCAGTCCTTCTCTCTCAATAAGAAGCACAATCACTCGCAACAAAGCTCTCATCTCTCTCAAGAAGCCCTTCTCAGTTCTGGCAACTGCCTAGGTGCTTCCCTGAGGCTTTGTCACTGCTTTTGCTGCAAGCCAACACTCTGCAACCTCTCTACCTACTCTGCCACAACTCCATAGACTATCAAGCCCTTTTTAAGCACTAAAACCATGTCTTAGTAAGTTTGGATCTCCTAACAGGACTCAAACAAACCTTCTTGACTGTCTGATCAAGATCGCAAGCTTCCATACCCATCCAATCATGCACTCCATGTGATAAACCACATGTAGACTATCATAGGCCAACCCCTGCATGAAATGGGCCATCCATCGCACACCATGTCACCCGCCCACCAAACCACACCTATGCACCACATGGAATGTCAGTGAACCATTAAGGGTCCATGCCTCGTACATTGACAACACCTGGTCCGCATGCTTCCCTCCTGCACCTTTTGGTGGACCGTGCTGGGCACATGCCCGTGCATGCTAGGCTGCGCCAACCTACGAGCCATGCATGCCCTACGGGTCATGCCCGCTTGCAGGCCTAGGGAGGGCTTTTGCTATGGGCTTCTCTATCCCTATTGTAGATCAAATTTGAGGCATCAAAACTCAATAATCTTCATCTTGATTTGACATTCGATATCTACCTAACTTTGAAAGCTTTTGGATGATTTCACCCCCATGCCCTGGGGCAAATACCTGTTGCTCATGAATGGGCAAACATGAGAGTCGAGCCAGATCGCTCGATCCCATCTCCATCATATGCTGTGACCTATCTGATCTAAGATCTGCTCGGGATGGCTTGTTGCGACAATAGAAATTTCACCTTGTAATGTTGCCTGTTATCCTCCCAAGTCTCCTATCTCATACCTAATCCACCTGTATCTAGAGCTCTACCTCATGCTGTGCTCCCATTGGCACCTGAAGCTCCATCTCGTGCTGAACTCCCTACCAAGAGATAGTGTCCTCCATATTTTTTCTCTTCTAAGACAATCCTATGCCATGCATAACCTTCAGCATTCCATCATCAGCTCTCTATCTATAGCTACTTGAATTTAGTCTACTCAATGAAATCTAATTTCTCTTGAAACTAGGTATGTATCGAACCTCGTCTAATTTTTTTACTACTCTATCCTATGTCCATAAGCTGATGGTCCCATTATCCTTGATCACATAGTTCAATCCATTCGATAAATGCATAGTGCTCTCACTGCTCTCTAGGGACTCAACAGCTCCTCTCCGCAATAAATATGATGTGAACATACTAAATCTAAAATTCACTATTAGAAAGAAATAGATATCTTATCAGAGACCATAAGCATGTCATCAGTCTCATCAGTATCACTATTTTGGACCACCACCGTAGTAGTCTTTGTCCGATCTTTGAGCTATGGACAATCTTTGATTTGATGCTCTAATTTATCACATCAGTAGTATCTAATCTTGCTGAAGTCTCTCAACTTAGACTGGGTGTTAGGAATGTATCCTAAAGCCAATTATCTAAGCTATAAAGGGTTATGCTCTTGTATATGAATTATGATTGACCTATACTAATAAAAGTTATTTTTGGCAATTCATCATAATTTTGCATTTTTTTTGAACTTCTTTTATAATAAAATTCTTATAACTATTAATAATTAATAAAGAATAATTTATCGAATAGTTCTTAAATCTTGTTCATTATGAAATGATATGTTATTACTAAAATGATAACATTTATCAAGTATAGATCATTGCGTATCTTATGGATTGATTATCCTCATAATCTAGGAGTGTGGAGACACTAGTATGGCATGTAGGTAAAAAGTATGAGTATATTTTACTAAATGTGACTCAACTATGGAGCGCTTGCTGTCAAGAGCTGCTCGTGAAGGATATAGATATAAGCATTCCTCCAACCTAAGATCACCATGATGATTTGCATGTAACTCACATGCTTTGATGCCGAAATATCTGTATTTCTAATATAGTCATAAAAGATTTTTTAGCACAATCAAGTACTTGCAAAATTTATGTGTGAGTCAAGATGAAATTGATCCCTCCAAGTTTCAGAAGATAATGCTTCACTGTATTTCAATTTAGTAAAATCTTGATCAGGATAATCTATATAATTAGTCATAGGATTTGAAAGATTGAAATACAATATGGATGACTATTTCTAGGTTTGATAGTTTATCCTGAGGTCATCCTGAGCATTAAGGGTCAAAGAAATGAATTATGCACAAACCATATGCCAAGGTTCTTGAATGTTGCTTTGCAATTATTCGACCTATCCGGACATCGAGTGTCATTGCTTGATGCTCACTTTAATTGGTATAGAAAATAGTTTCTATACCACCGACTTAGTGTTCGAACCTATGGAGTCATGCATATAAGTCAAGCAACGTAAGAAAGAATTGACCTAACATCTATGTATTTAATTTGAAAGTTTGTAACTTAATTGAACAAATAAATGCACTTAATTAAGAATTAAGTTCTAGGTCATACAGAATTAAATACTAACTATGTCTAGCTAACACTGGATATGAGGTACAGGTTTAATTTTGGGGATGATTTTGACCTAATCTATGATCCAAGGATTTTTTAAGAGATTAGATTCAAGTCCTGGTTATTTTAGATTAGATCTAATTTAATTGGACTTGATTTAATTAAGACTAATTGGATTAATTATCTAAGTTAGACTTAGACCTAAATCCTAATTAGATTAGGATTGATGATCTCTTCGAAATTGGTTTGAATCGAATTCGAATTAGATTTGAATTCAACTCAATTTGAACCAAATTGGAATTAGTCCATTATAAGTATCATAAATATATTAATAAAAATATTAATTTATGAATTAATTTATTTTTATTTTTAAAAATTAATACTTTTATTTATCTTATTCAGAAAATAATATTCATAAATAAAAAGAGCTTATTTTTTTTGGTTCAAATGAAGCAAATTTAGAGCAAATAAGATATAAATTGACTCTAATATGAAGATTTAAAGAAAAAAAAGAAAAAAGAAAAAAGAAAATTGCTCAGCCAGTTTGGCTTAGTCGATTTGCCTAAACCTGCGACCCAATGCCTGCTAAGCCTAATCTAATCGCAAACCATCTGGTTGGCCCAGGTGACGTCAATGTGATGTCACAAATCATGCGGTTCACCATGGACCGAGATGCAAGGGCATTTTAGACATTTCTAATGAAAAGTAGGCGGCAATTGGTTGAAGTCTTCTCAGCATCATCCAATGGCCAGATCTCTCCTAAATCGCAATCAGACGGCTGATGGAAGCCCCCAACATTGATTCTAACTCTAAAGCCCCATCTAATGGCCAGAAATTTTCCATCAAGCACGATCGAATGGCTAGAAGCTATTTTGACTCGATTTGGACTGATAAAATAGGTTTTTTAGTGATTTTTTGAGCCTTTGGATTCCTATTCGATGGACAGAAGACCTAGGACTCAAAGATAACTCTATTCAACATGATCCAAATGGTGTTTTAAATTGATTTACATCTAGATTCTTTCATATATGCAGATTAACATATTGCTTTAATCCCATATTGGCTAATAGCAAAGATCCCTCTTCTCCAATAACTATTTAAAGGACTGCAAGCCTTCAAAATTCATTATCTTTGATTAAGAAGAAGCTATGGTATAGGATAGAAGCTATGCTTGAGTTGATGGTTGCTTCGAGGCAGACGATGCCGAGAGGAAGAGCTTGTCTTCTACACCATCTCTACACCAACGCCGATCCAAGATCAAGATCAATTAAATTCTAGTTTTTATTTTTTTTATTCTTTTAATTTTATATATTTAAATTCTAAATTTAAATTTTAATTAATATAAAATTTATTTTTCTACTTTTTAAATTCATGCTCTTTATTTTTAATCATAAAATTATTTTTATTGCCAGTAGATGTTAAGGTCTAAATAGTAGATCATAGTACCAAATTTTTATTTCTACATCATTTAATTTTTGCTTTTTATTTATAATTCTATTTTTTGACTTTAATCTCTTTTTTTAAATCTTTTTTCATAAAAATCAAAGATTTTAAAATTAAAGTACTACCTTCTCCATGGATTCGACCTAACTCACTATTTTTTACGTATTTTTAATTATTTAAAAAGTCAAAATTAAACTGATAAATATGATATCTTAATGATAACATTGCAGTCTATCAAGTTTGTGGTACTGTTGCTAGTGATGGCATGAAAACAAAAATTTTTTATTTCTTTAATTTTTTTATAAATATTGCTTAGTAACTTTTCTTATAAATTCTACGAAAAAAGAAGAAAAAGAATAAAAAAACTAGGGTAAGAAAAAAAGCTTCCAATCATGTTTGGTGAGATCAATCCTAACCCTAGACCTTTTTTTAGTATATATTTTATTTTTAAATTAATTTAAAAAATATCCACTTTAATCTAATTAAAAACTTCATGAGTAGAAATCCTAATTACTTAGAGCATCTATCATATTAGATTTTTTTTTATTTTTTAGTGATTGCTGGAGATAAGGTAAGCATCTCAAGTCTAATCAATTGTATGCATCTAATTTAGTTGCATAGAATCCTGACTGCTTGTCGTTAGAGCATCAAATAAAAATTAAAATCAATCTTCTTATTAATTAGAATAGTGATGAGTCGGGTGTTGATTTCCTCGAGGATTAAAGGCTAAGTTACATTTAATTTAAAAAAATATATTAATCTTTAAAATAAAAATTTAAATAAATAAATTAAAATAAATTAATTAAAATTTAGTAAATTAAAATAAAAAAGTAAATTTTAATTAATTAATATTTTTAAAATTAAGAAAAGATAAATAGAAAAAATTATCTAGGATTTTAGTTCCATCTTTCAATATTCAAGTTTATAATTGATTCATGCAATCTTTTCATTATCAACATGCAATCTTATAAGGTATATATTTCATTGATCAGACTTGAACATAATCTATTCTATCGAGCATGGACCATATCTAATATGATCATAACCCATCTCACAGACATAGACTATTTAGATCATGCAATCAAAGAATATAATTCTGATTTAATTTTTATAATTCATCCTAATCTGAGCATAAACCATATCTATCTACAATCATGATCTATCTCCATAGATATAAATTATAAAAAATTAAATATTAAAAATATAAGTCTTACAATTTATTCTAACTTGAGTATAAATCGTATCTATCCGCGATCATGATTTGTCTCTTTAGCTATAAATTATAGAAAATTCAATATTAGAGCATGAATAAGAAAGGCATGTAAAAGATAAAAAAATTTTATTATCCATTAAAACAAAAGATAAGATTTAAATTACAAACTCTCATGCTTGGAAGACTTTCCTTACTTTCCTAGACACGAGACCATTAGCCGTACATAATCTTGATCCTTGTAGCTTGCGGCATCATGGAATCTCTTAAATAAAAAAAAAATAAAAATAAAAGAAAAAGAAAGAAGAAAAAGAGAGAAGAGAAGAAGAAAAGGGAGAGAGAAAGGGGTTGGAATAGGGCTTTGGAAGGCCCTTAGCTCCTCTCTCTTGATTTCTAGCATAACAGGCTTTAAATAGAGAAAAAATGGAGTTTGTGAGTTCTTGTTGGAGTCTAATCCTAGTTTGGCTCGAATTATTTGAAGCTGATGAAATCCTGGCTGTTAGATTGCTGATCAAAGGCTCATATCCTATCAAAATCTACCGCAAACTATTTAATCAATGCCCAAAACTCATCTCCGCTATTGGATCAAAGCAAGGAATGTTTGGAGCCATCGGATCATGCACTGTGCCTTCAAAAATTTGAATCAAACTAGGAATAAATATCTGCTATTGGATGCCGATTGAGAGAGACAGGAGCCATCCGTCAGCACTTAAATATCAGCCATCCATCAGCGCTCAAATCTCAGCCATCGAATCTAAATCAGGATCGCTCTTGGTCACCCAATCGTATAAAAACTATGCTCGTGGACTGCCGTGAATCGAGTGCACCGCAGACCAGAACCAATCTTTACACCTAGCCCAATGAAATGATGAATCTGCCCCTATATACAATGATAAAAAATACGTAGACCTCTTAGAGGTCTAGGTTCGCCAGGTGGCATACACCAATTGGCCGTGCCTACTGAACTAGCTGGTCTACACCTATTCCATGGACCGACTAGTCGATCTATCATGCATCGATCTATTTTTTTTATTTTTTTTATTTTAAAATTCTGGACTTCATAACTTTTTCGTTTTAGCTCTAATTTAAGTAAAATTTATTGCATTGAAACCCATAAATCGAGCTCTTCATATTGATAGACTTCTTTCTTATAAAACATCCATAAAAATATTAATTTTTTTAAATAAATATTAATTAATATATAATTTAATACTATTATTTATTAAATTATGATAATTATCACTCCTCCAACTTGAGTTTTACTCATCCTCGAGTAAAAAGAGTAAAATTAAAAGTATGTACTAACTTGATAAGATGTGAAAGTTTTTTCAGATCATCCTAAAGTCAGTTGATACCTGATCAGAGATTTAAGAAATACATCATTGGATTATTAATTCCATCCCAAGTAGTGATTAAATGAAGAATATAAAATTTAAAGCTTTTCTTTGATCAATTTTCCATCTTTATTCTTTAAATCTTTATCTTTAGTATGGACTAGAGTTTTTTTTTTTTAAGCTAGTATAATATTTTAATCTCTTTAGCTTTCTATCCGACCCTTATAGCGAGCTTTGGACTAATGACTCTCAAACTGATTGGCTTTAGGACATTAGGTGTAGAACATCCCTTGAGCTTACTGACTCGAGTCAAATAGGCTACAGGTTAAAACTAAATATATAGCAAGCTTCTTCATATTGTCCACTTTTTGACGTGAATAACATTCTTACTTAGGCAATGAGACCCGATTACTCGATGGGAGATCAATATTTAGAACTTATTTTTTATTTTTTTTAAAAAAAATAAACTCGATGGGAGATCAATATTTAGAACTTGCTTTTTATTTACTTTTTTTAAAAAAAATTATTTTTTTTAAAAAAATTTAATAATTTTTTTCACTCATACCCATACAACATAGATTCTTTATTGAATATAGGCTAGAAGAAGATTTTAGAATCACTCAAAAAATTATCTGTTCTAGACTTGACCATTTATTAGATTTTTTTTAATAATTTAGTTCTTAGTATTTCAAAAATTTTCTAAATCATTAATCAATCATCGATTAAAATGTCTGAAAAACTTTAAATCGACATGAAATTAGGTATATAAGATTAATTATTATTATGCTTGAAGACTTAAAAATTTTTATTTATCCTTCCTCCTAACTTAATTTTCATTATCCTTAATGGAAGAAAGAAAGAGAGTATGATAAATGATAAGAAAATAATAAGGAAAGAGTTCACTTGGCTTAATATATTTTTGGTCTCAACCTAAATTTATTTATTTTTTTATCTATCATGAGTTTGTTGTTCTCCTCCTAACTTAGTCCTGAAAGAAAGATAAACTAAAAAAAAAAAAGCAAATTCAAATACAGAAAGCTAAAAATTGGGTTGCCTTCCAGTAAGCGCTAAGTTTAACATCTTCAACCGGACCCTATGAAGGAGTTTTAGATAAAATTAATTTTAATGCATCCTTCAGAGTTTCAAAAAAATAAGACCAACCAGGAGGTCTTGTCATTATGGCAGAAAAATGTTCATGGAATGCTTTACAATGATTAAGTTTAGCCCTGATCAATAAAGTATATAGAGCTAGCATGTTATACCAGAATTTAAGATTATTATAGTTTATATAACCAAGAAGAGATTGTGTTTGTTTGGTTAAGATTAGGGGTGGTAGTATTTGAATTTCTTCAACTATAATATGATCTATCCCACTCTTTTCTTAGGTTTGATATAACTAGGCATCAATTCTTCCTAATTTAAAGTAGGGCATTTTTTTAAAAATTAATTTTAAATTTACCTCCATACATCATTTTAATATTATAGATAAATTTTGAAGGCCATCCTCAAAAGTAGTACCGAATATAAAAAAATTAGTATTAAAATCATTATCCCTCATATCAGCAATATCCCATTTGATAGCTTCTTTATGTATGATTAGAATATCCATAAGTTGGTCTTTCTGGGTAGGTATCACTAGTAGAGTATTAGTAAATTCATTAGGAAGTGGTTTCAATTCTTGCATAGTTGGTAGATTTAACATGTAAGCTATTGGTGGGCTAGGTCGTGGCTCAAGTTTTTCAATCCAAAGTGGAGTGGTCTTTGGGTAGGATGTATCTATTTAGTCATGTACTTCTTTATTATACCCATTATCATCAAAATCATCCATCTCATAATGAGCCAAATAGGGATCTAACGAATTTTAGAAAAGAATTATAGGTGAAGCTTCCTTTAGTATGGAATTCATCTATGATTCTTGAAAAGTTTTTATTAATTCTATCATCTCATTAGTTTGTCCATCCCTATTAAAAGAAATTGATGATTCTAGAGCTCTTAGGGATGGATCCATATATAAATAAGATGATGGAATTGGTTTGTCTCATAATTCTGGTTCTTTTCTATATGTTCTTTTCTTAATTATATGGTCTAAGAGGATCTTTTCAGTTGTACAGGGTTGCTCTATGATCATATTATTTTTGAGAATTTTAATTGATTGTTTAGAAAAAATTATAGAAATATTAAAATTTCTAACCATGTATGGTCCCTCAGGATCACTCTCAAGCTGACTAGGCAACTCTCTTTGCTCCTGCTGATTGAATGTAGGTGATTGATTCTTTAGTTCTTTAAAGTTTTGCATACAGGAGTTAAAGGTCTGTTGGACTGTCTGATTGATGAGTTCTAACTCGTTTAATCCTTGCTGAATCTTCTCTTCAGAAGTTGACTCATTGTTATTTGGAGAAGATTGATATTATGGGTAGGGCATATCATATTGTGCATCCATGAAAGTGGATCTTTGTGGCACCGGGGTAATCACTGATTGTGATTACCATGAAAAATTTGGTTGAGCCTCCCAGTTTTATTGTAAGTGTTAAAATATTGGTTATTTTCTGATCTGTAGGCTATTTGGGTTTGATCTTGATAAACTTGCTCATACATATTCTCAGAAAATTGGTTTGGGCATCTTCTTGCCAAGTGGATGGGATTCGAATAAATTGCATAAACTTGTTGTACAGGAAGAAAAGATGGATATGAAGAGTTTTCATTGGCGGATAACTCATCCACTCTACTCTCAAGATCCATCTCAAATTATTTTGATTCTTTAAATATGTTCAATTAAGGGTCCTAGATCAGAGCAATCCTCTTTTAATTATTCTTTATTATATTTTATTTTAAAGCAAAGAGACGAGGAGAGAGAATTCTAAAGATGAGAGCCTAAAGGATCCCAGATCTAAAGATGAAAGAGAAAGGTGCTTTAATTAGGTTTAAATTATAATAGCAAACAAGTTAGGCAAGGATGGACTCTCTATCCTAGGATTAACCTGGATCTAGATAGTTTCTAACTATTCCAAGATCACCTTTGAGCACTTCAAGTAAAAAATTGACCAACTACTCGATCAAGTAAGTATAAGATGTGGGAGGTTTCCTGCTCATTACTTTTTTTAGACACCAACTGAGTTGGCTAGGTCAGACAACGGAATTAATTGAAAACCACAATCTTTAAACCACTTACCTTAGACACCAAGCAATTAACCAACCCGAACCCAATTTAACTCTAGGATTTTTTTGTCCTATTGAGCTCGAATATCCTAGGGCTAACGTTTAATTGATTTTAAGTTAAAGATTTAGATCAATATAATATGAAGGATGGTGATTTATGAGCTAAGAAAGGATGATCAAATTTTTATTTTATCTTGTTTAATGGATTATGCCCTTAAAGTAGATTATGAATATGCAATATAAATCAGACAAGATATTCAAACATATTTAAAAATTAATTTTATTTAATATTTATAGTTATTCTAAATTAATTAAGTATTATGATATGTCGGTGATTTTTTTAAGGATTTATGGTTTTATCTTTTTATAGATATTTTTTTAGTTTTTGATTGCGTGGTTTTGCAAAAGAAAGTAAATTTAAGTAATTAAGTCTGAAAAGTAGTAAATAAATTACTAGTCTACAAAAAAATAGTAAATTAAAAAAATGATAATTATTTAATGTATGTAATTAAGATAATTTAGTTAGAAAGCAATAAATAACCCATATTTTAAAAAAGTAATATAAAGTAGAAATTTAAAGAAAGCATAAATAAGCATGAAAGAAAAAATAAAAAAGTAGTAAATAATAAATTAAAAATTTAAAGTAGTAAAATAAATAAGTAAAGCAAATAAGGCAATAAAATAAAGTAGTAAAACAAAGCAATAAAATAAAGTAGAAAAATAAAAAAAATAAAATAAAGTAGCAAAATAAATAAGGCAATAAAGTAATAAAAAAAATAAATAAGAGAAAAAAAAATTTTGATTTTTTTTATTGAAGCAACCATGCTACAATCCCCAGCAATGGTGTCAAAAATTTGACTACTTATCATTAGAGCATCAAATAAAATTAAAATCAATCTTCATATTAATTAGAACAGTAGTAAGTCAGGTGTCGATTTCCTCAAAGATTGAAGGCTAAGTTGCATTCAATTTAAAAAAAATAATTTAATCTTTAAAATAAAAATTTAAATAAGTAAATTAATTAAGTTTAGCAAATTAAAATAAAAGAAAGTAAATTTTAATTAATTAATAATTTTGGAATTAAGAAAAGATAAATAAAAAAATTATCTAGGGTTTTAGTTTCATCTTTCAATATTCAAGTTTATAATTGATTCATGCAATCTTTTCATTGTCAACATGCAATTTGATAAGGTATATATTTCGTTGATCAGACTCTAACATAACCTATTCTACTGAGCATGGATCATATCTAAGATGATCATGACCCATCTCACAGATATAGACTATTTAGATTATGCAATCAAAAAATATAATTTTAATTTAATTCCTATAATTCATCCTAATCTGAGCACAAACTATATCTATCTACGGTCATGATCTATCTTCTTAGATATAAATTATAAGAAATTAAATATTAAAAATATAAGTTTTATAATTTATTCTAACTTAAGTACAGATTGTATCTATCTACGATCACGATCTGTCTCTTTATCTATAAATTATAGAAAATTCAACATTAGAGCATGAATAAGAAAGGCATGTAAAAGATGAAAAAAAAATATTATCCATTACAAAAAAAGATAAAATTCAAATTTACAAACTCTTATGCTTAGAAGACTTTCCTTACTTTTCTGGATATGAGATCATTAGCCGTACATAATCTTGATCCTTATAGCTTGTGGCCTCATGGAATCTCTTAAATAAAAGAAAAATAAAAATAAAAGTAAAACAAAGAAGAAGAAGAGAGAAGAGGAGAAGAGAAAGAGGTTGGAATAAGGCTTTGGAAGGCCCGTGGCTCCTCTCTCTTGATTTTTGGCATAACAAGCTTTAAATAGAGAAAAAATGGAGTTTGTGAGTTCTTGTTGGAGTCTAATCCAAGTTTCGCTCGAATTGTTTGAAGCTGATGAAATCCTGACCATCAGATTGCTGATCAAAGACTCAGATCCTATCAAAATCCAATGCAAACTGCTTAAACAATGCCCGAAACTCATCTCCACCATTGGATCGAAGTAGGGAATGTTTGGAGCAGTCGAATCGTGCACTGTGCCTTTAGAAATCTGAATCAAATGAGAATAAATATCTACTATTGGATGCCGACCGGGAGAGATAGGAGCCGTCCATCAGTGCTCAAATCTTAGCCATCGGATCTAAACTGGGATTGCTCTCGACTGCCCAATCGCACAAAAATTATGCTCATGGACCATCATGAACCGAGCGCACCATAGACCCGAACCAATCCCCACGCACCTGGCCCGATGAAATGATGAATCTGCCCCTATATGCCGCGATAAAAAATACAAAGACCTCTTAGCAGTCTAGGTCCATCATGTGGCACGCACTGATTGGCCGTGCCTACTGAGCTAGCCTATCTATACCTATTCTATGGATCGGTCAATCCGTCCACCATGCTCCGATCTATTTTTTTATTTTTTTTTAATTTTAAACTTCTGGGCTTCATAACTTTTTCATTTTAGCTCCGATTTGAGTGAAATTTATTACGTTGGAACCCATAAATCGAGCTCTTTGCATTGATGGACCTTTCTTGCAAAATATCCATAAAAATATTAATTTTTTTAAATAAATATTAATTAATATATAATTTAATACTATTATTTATGAAATTATGATAATTATCAAATCTCTTATTTGAAATTGATTGTGCATATTCATCTCTAAATAAAATTATGTGCACAATCCAATTAAACAAGATAAGATAAGGATTTTATCACTCTTTCTTGGCCCACAAATAACCAACCAGCATCTCTCATTAACCTAATCCTAATTTAAAATCTATTAGACATTAGCCTTGGGAGCTTGAGCTCATTAGAACAAGAAATCCTAAGAGCTGGATCGGATTAGGGTTAGTCAGTTTGACTGGTGTCTAAGGCAAGTAGTTCAGAAACCATCCTGAAGAAAGATGGTTACTTAATTAATTTCGTTAGCTTAACTGGTCAAGACAATTGGTGTTTAAAAAAAGCAATGAAGGGGCTCCCACCGACCTTACACTTACCTGGTTAGTTGAATGATTGAGCTTATACTTAGAGGGCTTGAAGGTAACCTTGGCAGTTAGAAGCTATCTATATCTATAATAATCCTTAGTCAGAATTGATTGCGTAATTTGATTGCTAACTAAACATCAAACATAATCGCAATTAATTCTTCTCTCTCTTCTTAGCTCTAAGACTCCTTAGGTTCTCTTCTTTAAAAATCTTTTATTTCTTTCTTCTTCTTTTCTCTTCCTCTCTAAAAAAATAATAATAAAATAAAATAAAAAATTAAATTAAATTAAATTAAATTAAAAATAATAAAATTTAAAAATAAATTAAAAAATAATAAAAAATTTAAAAATAATTAAATAATAATAAAATTTAAAAATAAAAATAATAAAATAATTTTTAAAAATAAATAAATTAATAAAAGAAATTTTTGATCCACACATTAGGGTTACACTAGTACTTGCATGGTAAGAGATCATTTTTCTTGACCTAATTAAACTCAATCATGAAATTGAATGGCTGATCTACATTAAACTTGATAATCAAATGGCTGAAAATCCTGAAAACTACCTAGGCAGAGGAAGAAATATTTTATTCTTTCTATCTATAATGCATGAACTTGTATCCACTTATCCGATATCTTTCCAAGTTATTATAAGATCAAGTTAACAACAATCCAAATGCTTCCATCTTTCTATAAAAATACCAATGAAGATCCTCATGAGCATCTATATGAGTTTTTAGAAGTTTGCTCTATGGTAAAAATCCAAAATTTTACTAATGATGCCCTTAGACTAATCTTATTCTCTTTTTTATTAAAAGATAAAACCAAGTACTAGGTTGGCACAATAGGAAGATGAATCAAAACTTGGGCTGAATTGCAATATGAATTTCGTAAGAAATTTTATTTCATAGATTGAACCATCACCATGAGGCAAGCCATCATTGGATTTGCTTAGCTTTCAGGAGAACAAATTCATGAGTCATGAAAAACTTAAGAAATTTCTTAGAAAATGTCCACACCATGGTCTATCTAAGTGGCAAATTGTTCAAGCTTTCTATGAGAATTTAGGAGATCAATATAGACAGATGGTAGATGCATCTTATGGAGGTACATTCATTAGCAAAAGTGAGGATGAAGCCTATATCTTATTTGAAATTTTAAGTGAAACCTATATCTTATTTGAAATTTTAAGTGAAAACTCAATCAACCATGCTTTACTATCTTCCTATAAAAGATCGATTCCTCACAAGCGGATAGGAATCTATGAATTTAAATATCCAAACTCTAGTTTTAAGGCTGACTTGAATCTAATAGCATAAAAAGTAGATAAAGTCGACCTTCTTGCCCAAAAATTAGATCAATTCCTAACCCTGGATCAATAATCTCCTACACGATATATACCATCTTCTAATTATCAGAAGATTTATTCTATCTATGCTAGCCCAACCCATCATGTGAGTAAATGTCAGATGGCTACACAGTTTTCATCTTTCATCCAAGAACAAGTTCAAGATGCATAAGGCTATTCCAAGCTAGTTAATGACTCTTTTTCAAACTTATATAACCTAAGTCGGAGGAACCACCTTAATTTTTCTTAGATACCTCAACAGACTCAGGCTCAGACCTAAATTTCATCGATGCAGAACTACCAAAATAGGCCCCAATACCAGAACTATGCCTATAATAATGGTCAGCCTAGTCAGTCTATCCAGCCACTGTACTATAATTAGCCATCATACCCATCTCCTCAACAAACCAATCTAGCCTATGATAGGACTAACCAACTGCAATACTTAATTTTGACTCAATAGTAATCCATCACTAAGCTAGAAGCATAAATAGGATAATTAGCTGAGTCTACCATGAGGAGAGAACTAGATTAATTACAAGCCAACTGATAGTAAATCCCATAAACAACCTACCTAATATCTACCAACCATTCGAACCTAATTATCAATCCAATATTCCACCTAAGAATCTTCAATTTAAGAATGCCAAAGTAATTTCTGAGCTTAGAAGTGATAGAATTCTTGAGGATCCATACCAAGATCAGGTGAGAGAGGCTAATACTGATGCTAGCCAAAATAAAAATTTAGAAGAAGAGGTTAGTATTGAAACTAATCATATAGAAGAACATGAGCCTAAAACTGGTACTGATACTAATTCTAATTTGAATGCAGACAAAGAAAAGAAGAGAACAAAAGATTTATCCAAGACATAAAAACCAAAAGTCTCATTCTCTTTAGCCCTAGAAGCTAGCTCTTCTCACAAAAAGCAAAGGGCATGCAATGAAGAACCAATAGAGTTGTTTAAGTAAGTTCAGATTAATCTACCTCCAAAATTGAAGTTGTCTTTAGGCAATATGAATATTTAGAACCAAATGACGCCCTCCCAATACCCATTACATCAGAATTAACTCCTAACCCAAAAACTTAATTTATGAGTATTTTAGAAGAACAAATAAGAGAAATCCTTGAGAAATAAGGGTCTGAGATTGGGTTTGCAAACTATCTTCCTAAAATTAGCAATGAATTTATCAATAAAGGGATCATAAGCTATTTTTCTACGATTGACAATCCACAATCATTGAAATTTGTCAATCCAATATTTGATATGGGATAGGTAGAATCATAAAATCTGGCTGAAGATATTAAACTTAGCGCTCCTAGAAGGCAATCTAGATCTTTTCAGTTTGATTTTATTTTTTTTTAGTTTTTTTAGTTTTTTTTAGTTATTTCAATATGGCCTATGTCGAATAAGTTGGAGGGAGAGCCAAATCATCAAGATCCATGCTAGACCAAAAATGCATTGAGTCAAGTGTATTCTTTCCTATTCTTTATTACATCCTTTATTTTTCTTTCTCCATTTAGGATAATGTCAATTAAGTTGAGGAAAAGAATAATAAAAATTTTAAAATTTTAAGTCCTTGAAGAAGTTAATGTTTAGCATTTAGGTATCTAATTACACTTAAGAATCGAGTTAAACTAAGTATTTTTATTAAAAAAAATTGATGTATAGATCAGAAAATTTGTGAGATACTAAGAAATCAAGTATTAAGAAAATCCAATAAAAAGTTAAGTCTAGAATATAAATAATTTTTTTTTGAGCATTTCTAACTTTTTCTGCCAGCATTAAAGAAGAGTTTACTTTTTATAGACTTGTGTAGGGTAACTATATATTTCTTCATAAAAATTATTTTTAAAATAAAATAATTTTTAAGTACTTCTCATGAAGTAACCAGACTTCTTTGTCTAAGCAAGTATTGAGTTTTACATCAAAAGATAAGAAGGATATAGAAGCTCGTTATAAAACTAGTCTTAACTCATAACCTATTTGATTTGAGCTAGTAAGCCCAAGGGATATTTTATACCTAGTGCCCTAAAGCCAACTAGTTTGTGAGCCATTGGCCCAAAATTTGCTACATGGATCAAACAGAAAGCTTAAGAGGTTAAGACACTCAATAGTGATACAATGTTTAAAAACATATATTTAGTTTTTTATCGAGTAATTGTTTCTCATTGCATAAGTAAGCAATGATATTCGTATCAAAAAATAGGCAATATGAATAAAAAAATTATCAATAAATAAAGGATGGAAGTGATAATATATTTGTCCATATGAAAGTTTAGATGATTTAGAGATAAAGATAGGGATAATTTAGAAAAAGTTCAAAAAAGTTTAATGTTCTTCACTTAAATTTTTTATTGGTTAAGTACTAATACCCCGATAACATGCCTCATTTACGCTCTACTGAGCATCAATGGCCCTTTTAAAAATTACTTGGTGAAATTCAAAACTCTAAAGCTAAAAAATATCTAAAAATAAATTCTTTACTCGAGGATAAGCAAAGCTTCAGTTGGGGGGTGTAATAAGTATCATAAATATATTAATAAAAATATTAATTTATGAATAATTTATCTTTATTTTTAAAAATTAATATTTTTATTTATTTTTTTAAAAATATTTATAAATAAAAAGATCTTATTTTTTTGATTCAAATGAAGCAAATTTGGAGCAAATTTGATATAAATTGACTCCAATATAAAGATTTAAAGAAAAAAATAAAAAAAAACTGCTTAGCAGGTTTGCCTAAACCCACGGCCCAGTGCTCGCCAAGCTCGATTCGACTGTAGACCACCCACCCAGCCTAGGTGACATAAGCATGACATCATAAATCATGCAGCTCATCATGGATCGAGATGCAAGGGCATTTCAGACATTTCAAAAGAAAAGTAGGCAGTGATTGGTTGAAGTCTTCTCAACATCATCCAATGGCCAGATCTTTTCCAAATCGTGATCCAACAGCTGATGGAAGCCCCCGACACTAATTCTAACTCCAAAGTGCCATCTAACGGCCAGAATTTTTCCATCAAGCATGTTCGAATGGCCAGAAGCCATTCCAACTCGATTTGGATTGATAAAATAGGATTTTTAGTGATTTTTTGAGCCTTTGGATTCCTATTTGATGGATAGAAGACCCAAAACTCAAAGATAACTCTATTCAACATGATTTAGGTGGTGTTTTAAATTGATTTACATCCAAATTCCTCCATATATGCCGATCAACATACTGCTTTAATCTCATATTGGCTAATAGCAAAGGTCTCTCTTCTCCAACAACTATTTAAAGGACCGTAGGCCTTTAGAATTTATTATCTTCGATCAAGAAAAAGCTATATGGTACAGAGTAGGAGCTATGCTTGGGTTGATGGTTGTTTCAAGACAAACGATGTCGAGAGGAAGAGCTTGTCTTCTATGCCATCTCTATGCCAACGTTGATGCAAGATCTCTCAATTAAATTTAAGTTTTTATTTCTTTTCCTATCCTTTTGATTCCATGTATTTAAATTTTAAATTTAAATTTTAATTAATATAAAATTTATATTTTTGCTTTTTGAACTCATGCTCTTTATTTTTAATCATAAAATTATTTTTATTGCAAGTAAATGTTAAGATCTAAATAGTAGATCTTAGTATCAGGTTTATTTTTCTGCACCATTTAGTTTTCACTTTTTATTTATAATTCTATTTTTCGACTTCAATTTTTTTCAAATCTTTTCTTTTTTTATAAAAATCAAAGATTTTAAAATTAAAGCATTGCCATTTTTGTGGATTCGACCCAACTCACTACTTTCTATGTATTTTTAATTATTTAAAAAGTTAAAATTAAATTGATAAATATGATATCTTAATGACAACATCATGGTTTATCTATCCATTGTGCCTTATTTTTCTAGAATTCTCTCTCTCTTTTGGCCGACCAAGATCGAGGAGGGAAGCTGGAAATCCCACCCCATCCCCTTGTGTGTGCGTGAATGAATGAGGAGGTGCAACTTGTTACCTTCCCTTCTCCCTTAGGTCTCTTAGTGGATAAGAATCAATTCAAATTTGATTTGAATTGAGTTCTTATCCAAAGTGGGCATTGGGATCAGATTTGCATGACAATTGTATAAAGGGGAGTTGAGGAGGGGCATGGAACATATTGATCGCAAGAATCTTGGCATGGGATTTGATCTCCATGCCATTCCTGCTTCTCCATACCATCCCTCCTCTACTTCCTCTCTAGTATGATGCGCTAAGGTATTCATCCCTCTCTCCTACGATGCATGGCATGCATGCGAAGTAAAGGATCCATATTTTCAAATCTCGTGAGCAACTAGCTCCAAAAATTCCTGCAACATTCATCTTAGTTCCACTGCTAAAGAAAGTATATCGATGCCTTGGTTTCAAAATTTTTAATTTGAAATCTATTTATTTTTCCTGGCTTTCATCTAAATTAAGATTTAGATCAGATATTTTTCCCTTTACTTGGACCGCCTACCTTGTGATTCTTTGCCACTTTATCTTCTGCCATCACCAGCTCTAATCACCGCCAAAGTAGATATGCCATCTGAACTTAAGGCTTGGTTCTTCCTCCTAAAAATCTCATTCTGGAGAAGTGCAAAAATTAACCTTTTTCATCTAGATGGTGCTCTTCCCTATAAGAAGAGTAGTCATCAAAGACTTAAAAGAAAGAGGAAGTGATAAGAGCAAGATCAACATCCTAGTCTTCTTCTCAACCTTTTCACCAATGTTGAAGAGATCAGTGAGGACCTTCTAAAAGTTACTAAGATGCTCCTACACGCTCTATCCCTCGCTCATCCATAGCTGGTAGAACTACTTTTAGAGAAAGAGAGCATTGGTGACTAACTTTGCTATGTATATCTCCTCTAGTTTCGATCACATCACCATTAAAAAGTCTCACTGAGCACATAGATCACCATATTATCTGCCAAGTACAAGCAAATCATGCTCGCCACTTGCATCTGGAGCTGCTTCCAATCCTTAACCTCCATGATAGTCGACTTCTCCTTGCACAAGAGGGCATCAATCAACTCTTGTTGTATGAGAATATCCTTCACCCTAACTTTCCATAGATAGAAATTATTCTTCCTATCATATCGATTGACGTCAACCTTGATTGAGTTTGTCTTCTCCATCTTCTTTAATCTCAATCAATACCACCATAATTCAAAAAATCTAATGCTCTGATATCCTAGCTCTGATACCAATTATTGTGATACCACTTGCTCAAATACCATTTGTTGAAAGAATTTCTCATGAGTATGAAACATAGATCTCCTATCTAAGATCATAACTTTGATGATGGTATCAATACCTTAATAGAAAGAAAGAAGAGATACATAAAAATACAATCAAAATACATTGATCAACTAAAGGCTTACCTCCATAAGACATGTAAGCTTTACTATAAGAAAAGAGAAAATTATAAGAGAAGATCACACCCTCTCAACTCTCATACATTAATTTGTATCTCTCAATAAGAAGTATATTCCCTTATAACAAAGCTTTTATCTCTCTCAAAGAGACCATCTCAGCTCTGGCCACTGCCTGGGTGCTCCCTGAGCGCTCCCCTAAGGCTTTTCCACTATCTTTGCTAGTGGCCAATGCTCTACAATCTCTTTGCCTATTTTGCCATAGCTCCATAGGTCGTTAAGCCTTTTTTAAAGTACTAAAATCATATCTTAGTAGATTTAGATCTTCGAATAGGACCTAAACAAACCCTCCTAACCATTCGATCAAGATTGCAAGCTTCTACAGCCACCCGATTGCACACTCCACACAATAAATCATAAGTAAACCATCCACAGGCTAGCCCCTACATGAATTGGACTGTGAACTGGGCCATCGCCCGCATGCCACGTCAATCGCTCGCTGAACCATGCCTATGCACCACATGGAATGGTGGTGAACCACTAAGGGTCCACACCTCATGCATGGACCATGTGAAGAGAACACCTGGGCACGTGGACCAGTGTTTACATTTTAAACAACTAATGTCTATGAACAAGCATATTTATTTTGGACTCCTCCACTTGATTGGTACTCCATGAGTAACCTTTAACCTATTCAAAATTTTCTTGGCTAAGGTATATCTAGAAATTCTATTAAATTTATTAGCATCTAACATACAATATAAAACATTCATAGTCTTAGCATTTAATTCAATCATTTTCATATCATACTCATGAAGAAAAATCCTTATTTCCTAGACCAGGTTCGTTCAGATCTGATCAGATCAAGAGATATATTTTAAAATTTTTTCTCTTTGATCCAGATCAGATCTGGGATATTTCAGATCTGATTCTTATTATTTTAATAATCAAAATAAATTTAGATAAATTAAATCAAATTTAATTTATCTTGAAGTGGGTAATCCTATTACCCGTTGATGATCCTGTAAGCAGCGGAAGGTTCTGGATCTAGCCACGCAAGTGCCTGGCCTCTACTGGTATCCACTCGGGCTGGATCTGAAGATCCTCTTATTTTCTATCACATCTCCAAAAATCAGATCTGGATCTGATCTGGAGGATCTTCAAAATATCTTTCGAAGATCAGTAGTTGTTCTTTGCAGCAGCGCAGCCTTCTAGCTTTCAGTCACCTTTCTCTCGTCTGGATTGCACCAACCAAGAACCCAAAATACTTTTGGATGTGGAGAGAAGAGGGAGAAGATGCTTTGGCATGGAGGAGGAGAGGAGAGGCAGCCTTGGGGTGTGGGATTTTCAATTGCTCTTTGAGTTGGGCGCAGGGTCTTATTTATAGACTATCTGTGATCCAACTCCTCTTCTTCCCAACCAATCACAACTCTTTGTGAAATCAGATCTAAATCTGATTGGTGGGAATAGAGTCCCCCGGATTCCTCCTTAGATGGTGCCTAAGACTAGTCAAAGTTGGTTCTTAGGAGAACTCTAATCAAAATCCAAAAAGAAGATGGAGTCCCTATCCAATAGGGACTCCTGGGCGCCTCCAGCTTAGGCGCACGCTGGCGTGCGCCCTCCTCCTTGCTAGGTTCTAGCAGGAGGACAAGCCCCCACCAGCCCTCTAATAGGTACGTGACATGTGGACAGAAGTCAAAGTGTCTATGTTCAATATTTGACCAGTCAAAGGTCAACTTTTGACCAAAGTCAAAGGACAAGAAATGGCAGGTGACCAAAAATGGCAGGTAATGTCTTACAAAATAAGATAACATTTTTTGACTTGGACAAACTCCAGTCAGACCAAGTGAAGGCCTCTGATCGAGCACAAACTCCTTTGGCTCAGTCAGGACAACTTATTTATGATAGTAAAAGAAGAACGTTAGGTTCAATCGAGTGCTAGTATGATTTTCTTGAACCTAATTGAATCTCATTCAGATCAATTGAACTGGATCAGTTCAATTGATGATCACCAGATTCAAGCCCTTTTTTGTGTAACCCAGTTAGGTTCAGTTCTATATGATAATGGGATATGTCATGATCCCTATCATCGACATCATCGAAACTCCTTTCGATGGATCAAGAACTCTTCTGATTCGAACAGTTAGAATGATCGATCATCTAAATCATTCTAATTGCTCCCAAAATCCACCAGTGACACCTAGCAGTATATGGTGGCAACCCATCAGAGCTGAATGCAAACCTCTTGGTGCAGCTACCTGTGTGATTAAGTTCTTCTATCTTGAGCCCCGATCAGATTAGGGTTAAGGTGAACTCGTCAAACCCTAGTTTCTGTCATATGATGTAATCATTCGATTCAGGTCCGATGTGAAAATCTAAATAGAAACTCTTTCTATTATTTCACTCTACCATGGCCATGGGCTTTTGGACTTGATTCTCATGATCATCATAGGGCTGCTCCTCTACCACCGAGGTAGATAGATTCCATCTTGATGCTATCCAATTTCTACAATGAACATGCTATAGCCAACATACACCTCAGGATTTTGAATGGCTAGGAGATCGAGTAATGGTGTAGTCAAACTATAACACCCTCAAGGTGAACTGTCGATGCACCTCAGGTCAAAGAACCAGATACACTACTGCAGCATCGAGTCAGTCATTGATGAGAAGGTAGACTTTCTAATGACTACTCGAGGTGGTCATGCTCAATGCCCTCGTTCTCTAACGAGTACCTGTACTCTTGCTTCGATGTCTCCACACCGTAGACTTAAGACTCATCTACTAAAGAGAAGCAATTGTACACCAACCTTTCGGATCAATCACCATCCTCATGATGATCCTATGGTCGGAAGCATTTTATGAGTTAATAATGATTATTCATGTCTTAAATTTTCAACTCTTGAAAATATGAATTATCATTACCATTAACTCAAAGGATGTATCACAGACACTAAATACACATATGTGATAGAAAATAACCCATTTTATTGATATTAGTCAAAATTATAATTTTGCCCCTAGAAGTGTATTACAAGTGTCAGCTAATTCTGGCTTTTAGGGCATATATATCTAACAATCTCTCACTTATCCTAAAGCCAATTGGCTACAAGTCTAAGTCCCATCTTCTCAAGGTGGGCTTCGATCTTTTGCTGGCCCAACGGCTTTGTAAGTGGGTCTGCCACATTATCTGCGGAGTTGACTCTCTTGACCTCGACGTAACCCTTCTCGAGGTAATCGTGGATAAGGTGGTATTGCCGTTCAATGTACTTGAATTTCTAGTGAGACCTTGGCTCCTTAGCAGGAGCTATGACACCATTATTGTCACAGTATAGAGGAATGGCATCTGATGACATTACTTCAATTTCTACAGCAAACTTCTTATACCAGAATGCTTCCTTCGTAGCCTCTGATGCAGCGATATATTCTGCTTCCATGGTGGAATCTGCTATCATCATTTGCTCGAAACTTTTTCAGCTGACAGCACCACCATTGCACACAAACAGACTTCCAGATGTCGACTTTCGATCATCTATATCGGACATGAAATCCGAGTCTGTGTATCCCTGGACTTGGAGTTCTCCGTTACCAAAGACCAACATCATATCCTTAGTTCTTCTCAAGTACTTAAGGATACATTTCACAGAAGTCCAGTGTTCTTCACCTAGATTTGACTGATATCTGCTTGTGACACTCACAGCATGGGCTATATCAGGTCGTGTACATAGCATGGCATACATGAGGCTCCCTATTGCAGAAGCATAAGGGATCTTGCTCATGCGTTCTATTTCCTCAGGTGTGCTAGGGCACATCTTCTTGGAAAGATGAATACCATGTCTGAAGGGTATTAATCCCCTCTTAGAGTTTTCCATACTAAACCTCTTTAGTACTTTCTCTATGTACATCTTCTGTGAAAGTCCTAGCATCCTATTCGGTCTATCCCTATAGACCTTAATTCCTAGAATAAAGGATGCTTCACCTAGGTCTTTCATGGAGAATTTCTTGGACAACCATATTTTGACTGTTGTCAACATGGGAATATCATTCCCAATAAGGAGGATGTCATCCACGTACAATACGAGGAAGATGACATCACTCCCACTGATCCTTTTGAAGACACACGGTTTTTCTTCATTTTTGATGAAACCAAACATTTTGATCACATCATTGAAATGAGTGTTCCAGCTCCGAGATGCTTGCTTAAGTCCATATATGGACCTTTGCAGCTTGCAAACCTTGTGATCAGTATCACTGGATGTGAAATCTAGCGGCTGTTCCATATAGATATCTTCCTCAAGATATCCATTTAAGAACGTCGTTTTCACATCCATTTGCCATATTTCATAATCAAAATAGGCTGCAATGGCAAGCAATGTGCGGATGGATTTTAGCATAGCCACTGGGAAAAGGTATCCTGATAGTCAATGCCTTCGCATTGACTATAACCTTTTGCCACTAGTCTAGCCTTGAATGTCTCCACATTTCCATCTGCACCAATCTTTCTCTTGAAGATCCATTTACACCCAATAGGTACTATACCTTCTGGTGGATCTACCAAGGTCCAGACTTGGTTTGAGTGCATCGAGTCAATTTCTGACTGCATTGCCTCTAGCCATTTCTCGGAGTCGATATCTGATATCGCCTCGTTGTAGGTTTTGGGATCATCACCATGAGCACCATTACCTACGAGGAACATTTCCTCTACTTTCTCTGAAATAATACCTAAGTATCTTTCAGGGGGACGGAAAACTCTTTCCGATCTACGAGGTGGAGGAGATAGTGTTCTTATTGGCTCAACCTGATTTGGTTCCAATTGGTCCTTAGCTCGTTGTACTTGTGAGACTTTCTCATCAAGCTTGATCTGCTTTCCAATGCCGCTATCTTGAATAAACTATTTTTCAAGAAAGATGGCATGTCGACTCACAATCACATTGTGGTCTTCTGGAATGTAGAAATAGTATCCTAATGACTCTTTAGGATATCCTATGAATCGAGCTCTGAAGGACCTAAACTCTAACTTGTCCGCTTGTTGTCTTTTGACATGAGCCGGACAACCCCAAATTCTGAGATGACTCAGACTTGGTTTCTTACCATGCCATATCTCATACGGTGTGGTAGGAACGGTTTTAGAGGAAACCCTATTCAGTAGATAAATTGAAGTTAACAATGAGTGTCCCCAAAAAAAATCAGGGAGGTCTGTGAAGCTCATCATGGATCGGACCATATCCAATAGAGTCCGATTTCTCCATTCTGAAATCCCGTTGAGTTGAGGTGTTCCTGGTGGAGTCCATTGAGAGACTATGCCATTTTTCTTTAGATAGTCTAGGAATTTCGGCTAAGGTATTCACCTCCTCGATCTGATCGAAGAACCTTAATGGGTTTTCTAGTTTATTTTTCTACTTCATGTCTGAATTCTTTGAACTTTTCAAAAGCTTCAGACTTGTGTCTCATAAGATACACATACCCATACCTAGACAGATCATCGGTAAAAGTAATGAAGTAGACAAAATTGCCTCTAGCCGGCACATCAAATGGGCCGCACACATCAGTATGTACTAGGGCAAGGAGATCTGTGGCCCTTTCCCCATGTCCAACAAAAGGAAAGTTTAGTCATTTTGCCTTGAAGACAAGATTCACAAGTTGGATATGACTCGAAAGTCAATGGACTCAATAGCCTATTTTTCTCCAATTTGTTGATCCTATCTTCTGCTATATGACCTAATCTTAGGTGCCATAGATACCTGTCATTTGGACTATCCCTAGGTTGTTTGGCATTCACATTTTGCTCGATAGTTAGAATAGTACATCAATATGTAGCTGATAAAGACCATTAATAAGAAAACCATTTGCAATTTTATTTCTTTCATAAAGAATGTTACAATGGTCCTTAAAGAAGGTAATCACATAACCTTCTTGTGCTAAGCATGAAACAGAAATCAAATTCCTGCTAGCTGCAGGCACAATAATAACAGTCTTTCAAAACTAAGTCTAAACCAGATGGTAATCGAAGAGGGTATGTTCCCACGGCTACTGCAGCAACTCTTGCTCCATTACCAATGCGTAGGATCATGTCTCCATCCCTCAACCTCCTGCTATCCTCAAGACCCTGCATGGAAGTGCACAGATGAGCACTAGAACCAGAGTCAAGCACCCAACTGGATGCAGAAGAAATCGTAAGGTTAGACTCAATAACGAGCATACCTCCAGAAGGACCTTCCTTCTTGTTCTTCAGGGTGGCCAGGTAAGTAGGGCAGTTCCGCTTTCAATGGCCGTCGCTGTTGCAATGGAAACACTTTTCTTTGACATCGGCCTTCTTCTTCGGCTCTGCCTTCTTCTTCTTTGATCCTTCCACCTTTTGCTTTTTCACAGACTTCTTTTTCTTTCCATAAGACTTTCTTTTGGAAGAAGTCCGTTCCATAGCAAGAACTGAGCCTTTAGAACCTTTCATAGAAAGCTCAGCGGTAACCAGCATATTCATTAATTCGGCCAAGGAATTCTGAAGTTTATGCATGTGGTAATTCATGATGAATTGCCCATATGCATCAGTCAAGGATTGCAGAATAATATCATTCTGCAGGTCCAAGTCCAACTTCACACCGAGCTTCTCAAGCTCTTCCATGTCCTTGATCATTGTCAGACAGTGATCTTGGACTGACTGCCCATCATGCATCTTAGCCTTAAAAAGTCATTTTCGTGACTTGATATTTGGCTGCGCGACTCTGTTCACCAAACATCTCCTGTAGGTGAGCCAACATTTGGCGAGCAGTCCCGATATCCTCATGTTGGCGCTGGAGCTCATCAGACATCGAGCCCAACATGTAATATCTGGCCTTATTATCTTCGTCTATCCATTTTTCCAGAGACGCTCTCTGTTCAATAGATGGACGGGCTGGTAAGGTGGGAGGGTCCTGGTCCAAAACATGGGTTAACTTCTCAGAACCCAAAATAATTTTGTAGTTCCTGAGCCAATCTTTATAATTAGGTTCGGTCAGTCTATGTGTGTCCAGGATACGTGCCAATGGGTTGGACGCAGACATTTTTCTGTAGAGAGTCAAAGATTCTAGTTAGATATTATAATTTTGACTTGACCAATTTATTTAGGAATTTTATTTTTAAACAAATTAGCTCCCACTATTTTCTCGGATCCCTACACTCCCTCTGTAGAGATGCAAAAATCTCCACGATTAATGATTTCTAGTGGGTGGTGCGGTCTCACCAACTGACTCATCACCTCACCTAACAGTTATTGGTGATGGGTTAGCCAATGAGTGAACAACTCTTGTTCAATGATTCTCTAATCATGGTGCACCCAAACTTGGTCTCTAATTCATGAATCTCACCGTATCCGAAATATTGATCCACTCCTTAGTTAAGTCAGACCCACCATTTGCATAGACTGGATTCCTAATTGAGTCTCTCACCGTATCCAAAATATTGAGCCCAACTCATCCTCCAGCCCATAGCATCCAATGCCTAATAGACATGGTTGCATCTTTCCCGGTGCAACTGAGCCACTGTATCCAGCCGAGAACAATCAACCCCGGGAAGGGCCCGCACATCTACAATGGTGGAAGACCTCAGACTTAATCTTTTCTTAGGGAGAATTGATTCAGGTCTCATTAAACTAGACTTGGTCATAGTCATAACAATTATGACTAACCTAGTGGCATGGGTTAGCTCGGATTATTGACCACCTCAGATCAGAACTGTGTCAACAGATATGGCCAGGTAAGTGAGACCGGTGGAAGGGATATGCCATTAACTCGTACAAGAACGCATTCAGGATCGAGTAGCTTCCCAATTAAAAATCAGTCGGTCGTATGTGCCAAACTTACCTTAGACACCAAATTATTGAGCCAGAACCAATTGGGTTAGCCTACAATCCAGACTCTAACCTCTGAGCCTAATTAGGTCTTGCTTGATCGTGACTCGATCTTGACCCAGACTTAATCCTATTAGGCTGGTCAATTTAAGCATTGTTGATCCCATCTAACCAACTCTTGATTCGGTTTGATCAACCGCTTAGACCTAATTGAGCTACCCAAGCCCGAACCCAGTATTATGAATATGTCTTAGATCTGAAATTCTCAATTTTAGACCTAATTAATATTTCATAATCTTAATTTTTTAATTAAGTAGGGTTCATAAATAAAATATGCACAATAAATCCTAGGGTTTCAGGATCTAGGGTTTTGCAGAAAGTAAGTTTTGGGAATTTCTGATTAAGGACGAACATGCACAGCACCCCTACACATCATAAGAACACCCCATCGAATGGGAAGGAGAGGGCCTTTAAACCCTTCTTCATTCTTATGATCGGACGGCCAAGAGGAACGCCTTAATCAGGAACATGCAATACTACAAAACAGTTTTAGATCTATATCATATATCTCATATACAAATTAGATCTAATCATGGCATATTTTGCATACATCTCATGTATCGAATCATGCATATTTTTCAGATCTAAATTATCTCATAATAATCTAAAAAATTAGATTTAAATTGATCTAATCAAAATAAATTCTAATCTAGACAATTATGTAGAACTATTCTACAACTAGTCTAGACATGCATCAATCATATCTCATATGATGTTTAAAATTAAATAATTTTTATTTGCTATTTTTTAGATGTTATTATAATAATTATAATATCAAAAAATAGTAAATAAATAGATCTAAAATATGATTTAATCAAATTAAATTAAAAACATGCAAGACTATTCTATAGAACTATTCTATTTTAGAACTAGTCATGCATATTTTCTAATCTTAGATCCAAATTATTTAATTTTAATTTTTTCTAATTTCAGATCTGATCACATCTCATGTGATATCTAAAATCACTTATTTTTTAATTAAAATAAATTTAAAATTAGATCTAAATACTTTTAGAACCTTGGCTCTGATACCAGTTGAAGGGAAATCCTGATTTCCCGGATCCAGGTTCGTTCAGATCTGATCAGATCAAGAGATATATTTTAAAAATTTTTTCTTTGATTTAGATTAGATTTAGGATATTTTAGATCTAATTTTTATTATTTTAATAATAAAATAAAATTTAGATAAATTAAATCAAATTTAATTTACCTTGAAGTGGGTAATCCTATTACCCGTTGATGATCCTGTAAGCAGCGGAAGGTTCTGGATCTAGCCACGCAAGTGCCTGGCCTCTATCGATATCCACTCAGGTTGGATCTAGAGATCCTCTTCTTCTCTATCATGTCTCCAAAAATTAGATCTGGATCTGATCTGGAGGATCTTCAAAACTACCTTTCGAAGATCAGCAGTTGTCCTTTGCAGCAGCGCAGCCTTCTAGCTTTCAGTCGCCTTTCTCTCGATTTGATTGCACCAACCAAGAACCCAAAATCCTTTTGGACGTGGAGAGGAGAGGGAGAAGATGCTTTGGCATGGAGGAGGAGAGGAGAGGCAGCCTTGGGGCATGTGGGATTTTCAATTGCCTCTTTTTGAGTTGGGCGCAGGGTCTTATTTATAGACTAATCTGTGATCCAACTCCTCTTCTTCCCAACCAATCATAACTCTTTGTGAAATCAGATCTAAATCTGATTGGTGGGAATAGAGTCCCCTGGATTCCTCCTTAGATGGCCCCTAAGACCAGTCAAAGTTGGTTCTTAGGAGAACTCTAATTGAAATCCAAAAAGGAGATGGAGTCCCTATCCAACAAGGGACTCCTGGGCGCCTCCAGCTTGGGCACACGCCAAGGGTGGCGTGCACCCTCCTCCTTGCTAGGTTCTGGTAGGGGGACAGGCCCCCACCAGCTCTCCAATAGGTGCATGACATGTGGATCAAGAAGTCAAAGTATCAATGGTCAATATTTGACCAGTCAAAGGTCAGACTTTTGACCAAAGTCAAAGGATGAGAAATGGCAGGTGACCAAAAATGGCAGGTAATGTCTTACAAAATAAGACAACCTTTTCTGACTTGGACAAGCTCCAGTCAGACCATAGTGAAGGCCTCTGATTGAGCACAAACTCCTTTGGCTTAGTCAGGACAACTTATTTATGATAGTAAAAGAAGAACGTTAGGTTCAATCGAGTGCTAGCATGATTTTCTTGAACCTAATTGAATCTCATTCAGATCAATTGAACTAGATCAGTTCAATTGATGATCACCAGATTCAAACCCTTGTTTGTGTGACCCAGTTAGGTTCAGTTCTGTATGGTAATGGGATATGTCATGATCTCTATCATCGACATCATCGAAACTCCTTTCGATGGATCAGAACTCTTCTGATTCGAACAGCTAGAATGATCGATCATCTAAATCATTCTAATTGCTCCCAAAATCCACCAGTGACACCTAGCAGTATATGGTGGCAACCCATCAGAGCTGAATGCGAACCTCTTGGTGCAGCTACCTGTGTGATTAAGTTCTTCTATCTTGAGCCCCGATCAGATTAGGGTTTAGGTGAACTCGTCAAACCCTAGTTTCTGTCATATGATGTAATCATTCGATTCAGAGTCCAATGTGAAAATCTAAATAGAAACTCTTTCTATTATTTCACTCTGCCATGGCCATGGGCTTCTGGACTTGATTCTCATGATCATCATAGGGCTGCTCCTCTACCACCGAGGTAGATAGATTCCATCTTGATGCTATCCAGTTCCTACAATGAACATGCTATAGCCAACATACACCTCAGGATTTCATATGGCTAGGAGATCGAGTAATGGTGTAGTCAAACTATAACACCCTCAAGGTGAACTGCCGATGCACCTCAGGATCAAAGAACCAGACACACTACTGCAGCATCGAGTCAGTCATTGATGAGAAGGTAGACTTCCTAATGACTACTCGAGGTGGTCATGCTCAGTGCCCTCATTCTCTAACGAGTATCTGTACTCTCGCTCCGGTGTCTCCACACCATAGACTCAAGATTCATCTACTAAAGAGAAGCGATTGTACACCAATCTTTCAGATCAATCACCATCCTCGTGATGATCCTATGGTCAGAAGCATTTTATGAGTTAATAATGATTATTCATGTCTTAAATTTTCAACTCTTGAAAATATAAATTATCATTATCATTAACTCAAAGGATGTATCACAGACACTAAATACATATATGTGATAGAAAATAACCCATTTTATTGATATTAATCAAAATTATAATTTTGTCCCTAAAAGTGTATTACAAGTGTCAGCCAATTCTGACTTCTAGGGCACATATATCTAACAACTCATCCCAATCCTCTTTATATTTGAGAACATTGACTCCATCTACTTTAATTATGGGAGTGTGTAGGCTATTGATTATCACTCTCCATAGCTGATAATCTAGTGCTTAAATATAAATGTGCATGCATTCCCTCTAATAAGTGTAGTTTGATCGATTGAACAAAGGTGGTCGGTTGGTAGATTGCCTTTTGGCAAGAGAGACACTCATTAATGTTGTTATCTAATCTTAACTGTTAATCATTTGATCAAATATAGCTAAGTACTAGGCTCTGATACTACCTGTTGTCCAACTAGACAATCCAAGAGTGGGGTGACTTGGGTTTTTCAAAAATTAAAACAACTATGTACTGAATTTTTGAACAGTGAAGTGATTGTGCTAAAATGAAGTATGATAGATGAACAAACAATAAAGTATAAATAGAGAGCAATAAGAAAGCCAAGCACATAACAAATATAATCAATTTTATAATGGGTTGGTGCATCCCAGTACCTATGTCCACTCTCCAAGACTCTCCTTGGGTATTTTTACTATAATCTTCTTAAGATTATAGCCAAATAATTTTTTCAAGCTCACTATCCAAAATTCAATTAGTTTTATATGGAATCACCAACTACAACCTAACTCTAAACTAATCCTTGGCTTATAATCCAATTCAAAAGGTTGAACAAGCCTATCCCCTAGCTTTAGTAATCTCCAATTAAAACTAGTTATAGCAAAATTTTCAATTTAAACACAAATGACAAACAAAAACTCCTCTAATTAGCTGATTAAGGTTGATAATGCTAGAGGAATCTCTTATGTGGAAGCTTTTAAGTAGGAGAGCTTGTTTTCTTACTGAAAAGTCACTTTTGATTGGATGTTTCAAGTGGTTGGAAAATGAAAGCATACTCTTCAATGCATTTGGACTTTTCTCTTGGTTTCTTCATGATGATTGATTCTCTTGTATTCTCTTTTCTTTTCAATTAGTTTGATGACTATTAAATACTATTTGGAGGCTCAAAAAGTTATTTATGACCATTTGAATCTAAAATAGAGCCATTTGGATCAGTTCTGCGTTGTTCTAAAATTTTTGCAGAACTAACCATTGAAGCCTTGAGTCGACTCAGATGAAATTCAAGTCGACTCGAATGTCATTCAAGTCTGCTTTACTGAAATATCCTGAAAAATACCCTCTCTATACTTTCTAAGAACTTTGACTTGAATAGCTCGAGTCAACTCAAGATGCCGCTTGAAGTTTTTAACATTGAAATATTGTTTACACTCTAGTTTTGCTGGAGTCGACTCGGATGAATTTGAGTCAACTTAAGGGCGTACCGGCTAAAAAATAAAGCATTCTAGAACCTCTTTTTCTTCTCTTTTTCATCTTGAGTCGACTCAAACTAAACTTGAGTCGACCCAACTATGTGTCCTCTGAAACTTGTTAATTTGAAAGGCCTTTTGATTCCAACTTTGGACTTCACTTTCATATTGATTTTTGAGGTCTGCAATATCATGTAGGCTTCTAAAATCTTCTCACTTGAGTTTGATCAAAGAGTTTAAAGTCATTCTATCAGCAATTTGAAGTTTTTTTTGAAACACTATTTTTATGGAAACATTAGTTTCATTATATACCAAATATTTTATTATTCATTAATATCAATTCAAGGGGTCAACAGACAACTATGAATGCTTGTGAGCTAGAGATCGGTGTAGGAGATAACTGGTGGATATTACATGTTGATGGAGTCTCAAATTTCCAAAAAGTGGTCACAAGATTTAATTCTTAGCCAATTCTAAAAAGGTGTCGTCGATGTGCATTGAGGTTCAACTTCAGTACAATAAATTAATGTGCCAAAATATGAAGCACTCATCACTGGACTAAAGATCACCAGCAACTCATAAAAAAGAAAGATCCAAGGTATTTCTCCAACTCTCGGCTTGTAAGTGAGGCCAAAGTGCAAGTGAATACAGGCAAGGATCCCACGAATGGTCCAAATATCTCCAAAAGATAAAAAAATCTCTCTATAGGCCTTTATCAAGTTGAGGGTTTGAGATTTCCGAGAATTGGTAGATTGCCCGAGTTGATTCCCTTTCCCATTTAGCAATTTCTAGTTTCGTAGATTTGGAGAGAAAGATTTACATTGAGCATCTAGACATCCCAAGCATAAAAAAAGCACCAAGCTTCAATTATATCAACAATGAGCCAAGCTGGATGGACCCATTAATTCAGTATTTAAATGATGGTACCATTCCTATCGATGAGAAGGAAATAAGAAGAATCAAGCGACAAGTCTTATGGTTTGTTCTTCTCGATGGCCATCTATAATAAGAAGTTCATTTTTCATCTGCCACTTACAGTTGATGTCTGAGGCCATCTTGAAGCCAAACTATGCATGGAAGGTACCAAAAAATAATCTATGGCAATTACTTTGGGGGTAGATCATTAACTTACAAGGTACTCCATCAAGGTTATTACAAGCCTATAATAAAACAAGACATGGTGGATTTTGTTCAAAAGTGTGATCGATGTCAAAAAATTGCAAGCATTCAAAGGAAGCCAGCATCTCAGCTCACCCCTATATTTTACTCCCAATATTTTGCGATGTAGGGCATCAACATCCCTCGATCCATTCTCAATTGGCAATCAGGTTCAGAGAAAGTTTCTCATTTATAATAATAGATTATTTGATGAAATGGGTGGAATGCCCTAATCGGCATAAATAACCAAAATAAAAAGCAGAACTTCAACTGGAAGATAAAATATGGCTAATTCGGTTTGCCAAGGAAAGACATACTGAAATGCTGCAGTTTGATAATAACAAATTCAAAGTTTTCACTCTAAAGCTTCATATTGAACAGCTAACCTGTAGACAATCCTTAATCTAATGTAGAAGTCGAAGACAAAAACTATTCTCAAAGGTTTTGAGAAAGTAGGCTGGATCAAGCTAAAAGACTTTGGATAAGAGATTCAAATGTTATGGGTGTATTGGACAACACCAGGAACACAACTAGTGAAACACCCTTCAAATTAGCCTTCAGCTTGAGCCATTATCCCACTGAGAACGGTTTTACATCCCATATGAGTGGGAAGCGTCTTCAATGAGCAGGAAATTTTGATCATCAATTGAGTCAATCTCGATTTCTTAAAGAAGTAATAGAAAGAGCTCGAATCAGAATCGGCATCTTGTCAGTAGAAATCACAATGCTATTACAACTCTCAGATGAATGTCCGAGGACCCTGCAATATTGAGTTTTATCCTCGTCGATCTGAAGTCTCTAAACCAATAAGCAAGGCAAACTAGCCCCGAACATAGGAAGGACCTTATCGGGATTTTTGATGTGATTCAACTAGATACTATTGGATTGAAGGACCTGATGTATTCCTTACCTAGGATGGGAACTATGAAAACCTAAGGTTGTATTATCGAATAAGTTTTGTCATTAAGTCAACCAAGTGCACTTGCAATTCGAGCCATTCGTTCCTTAGTTTGGGCTATTCATCTACATTAATACATGATAGAGGGAATATCAAAGTCTTAAAGTTCAATCATAGATGGAA
>QRFJ01003338.1:0-27152 GCA_006176705.1 Cocos nucifera
AGAGAGATCTCATCCAGAGCCGACTAGGGGGAGAATAGTGGAGGCTCCTCAGGCATGCTATGTTATGAATGCCTCCGAACGGTTCATATTTCTTCATGTGTTGGAGAATACAAAGGTCCTAGATGGATACTCAAGTAACATATCAAAGTGTGTGAATAGTAAGAATGTCAAACTTAGGAGATTGAAGACTCATGATTATCATGTGTTGATGTAGAAATTGATCCTAATAGCTATTCACCGTGTGTTACCAAAAAATGTCAGAATGACTGTTATTCATCTTTGCAACTTTTACAAAGATATTTATAAAAAGAGATTGCTTAAGAAAGACGTGAAGAAAATGAAGGCAAGCACGGTGACTATATTATGTGATATGAAGAAGATATTTTCACCATCATTTTTCATGGTTATGATGCATCTCACCATGCACCTTGCAAGGAAAGTTGCACTTAGAGGCCCACTACTCTACCGATGGATGTATCCTACTAAGAGAATTATTCAAACTCTAAAATCTTATGTAAGAAATATGAATCATTTGGAGGGATCCATAGCAGAAGATTATTTGGATCAATAGTACATGAATTTTTGTACCGTGTACTTAAACAAGCTCGAGACATATCGTAATTGGCCAATGAGGAATTAGGATGATCAGTATGAGTCAACTGAGCTTATATTTGAGTCCATTCTATAGCCAGGTAGATTTTCTACTTCATACCACCTCACTGATTTGAGTAATGAGAAAAGAGATAAGATGCATCGCTACATGCTCTTCAACTATGATTTCATTGAGCCGTACATAACGTGAGTCACTTAGCTCTATTTATTTCATAATAATTAAAAAAAATTTTAATTATATCTAAATTTGTTCTTTGTGCATGCAGCAAACACAAGAAGGTCATAGTAAAGAACTTTTTGAATGGTTCAAAGATCATGTAAGCAATTATATATTCTTATCTTGCGCAACTTATTTGAATATGTTTACTAATTAGATATCATCTTCTTAATTAGGTATGGAGATTACCGCTCGATGATGTGAGCCCCAAAGTGCATGCTCTTTCAATGGGCCCTAATCATACTGTGCATGAGTATAAACAGTTCATCATTAATGGCTACAGATTTAATATTTACAGCAGATCCGTAAATATGGCAACACAAAATAGTGGCATGATATTGAGTGCTACCATTGTGTGTTATGCTAGCTTGAGAGATTCACAGTCTCGTACGGAGGATTTAAACTATTATGACATGATGGAGAAAATAGTCATCTTGGACTATTATTCTAAAGAAAGGATTATGTTGATGAAGTATGATTGATCTGACATCTTATCACAGTCAGGGATGAAAATTGATGAGTGTGGTTTTACTCTCATTAATATGCAACACTATCTCCACACCGAAGAATCATATATACTTGCCTCCCAAGCTAGTTAAGTCTTCTACGTTAGTGATCCCTTGGAGCCTCAATGGGGTGTTATTATGAGAATGGTGCCTAGGCATATCTTTGATGATATTGAAGTTGATGACAATGTTGGACCATGCATACAAAGTGCTCCTCTAGGATAAAACTTATCTGGTACTATCGAGGTTCCAAATATATTTGTCAAGAGCGATGGTGATGTTTATATTGTAGATGCTACTAGACGATGAATTCAAAATTTTGGTATAAATATTAGAGTCTATTATTGATGCTATACTAATATTATTCTTCAACATGTTATATTTGTTAATGTTCATTAACGTTGCAGGTCACGATGGCACCAAAATGCCATCTAACTTTCACCTCCACTCCTTAGTAGGTTATGCGAAGCTCAACATCTAAGAAGCAGTCGGAGCATACTCTATCTACCTCTACATCGACTGCTTTGGGACCATCAGCATCAACTCCATCGCCAGCATCTACTCTACCATTGGCATTTACTCCATCAGCATTTAATTCTGCACCATCAGCCACATCTCCGACATATTTTCCAACACCAACATCTGAGTGTACATTTTTATTATATTATTTATTTATTTATATAGTATTTATATACTTATATATTTGTATAACATATTTTCATTATAGGTGCATCATCTAGTATGATATTTTGTGGTCCCACATGCATGCCACATGTGTGAAACTGCCAGCATCAAGTGATGATGCAATATGATGTGGAAGGGAGGCCAATAGGGAAGATCGCGTAGGAGATGTGTTCCTTTTTTAGAGTTCATGAGGTGATCAGACATCATTTCGGTATTGCCCATAGACTAGCGATTGATGCATGTCAGTGTCAGGGATCGAGTGTGGGAGGAGATATGGATAAGTATATCTAAATTATATATATGCATTTGATATGTTTATACTTTATTTGATTAGAATAATTTGGTAATTGACTTTTGATAACTTTATGTAGAGAAGGTACAACTTTTTAGATCATGATAGGACTCGAGATGCCCAACTGAAGAAGATTAAGGAGTTGTACCGAGGCTACAAGGTCAAGCTCCATAGAGGATGGCTCAAGCATTGACGAGACACTCTAGAGGAGCTTGTTCCTTAGATACAGGACTATCCCTCGAGTCAGTAGGAGGGGATGGTTAGACATTGAAGAAGCCAGGAGATTGAGGTAAAATTTCTAACTTTTAAATTTTTTAATATGCTTAAAATTATATTTAAATATTTTTTAAAATACTTATTATTTATTTGACTGCTTGTTAGGCTACCTTCCGTCAGAACTAGAAGAATCGGATAGCCCAAGAGTACACGCACACTCTAGGCCATGAGTTTATGGCCAGTCTGTGAGCTTAGAAGTGGCACTCCCAAGTCTTGAAAACATGAGAAGACAGGTCTGGGAAGATGGAAGCAAGCAAGAGAAATCAGCTCTCCTAGCAAAGTTCATAAACTAGGCTGGCTCACCCTGAGACTGAGCTGGCTAAGTTGGAAACTAGGTCGACTCAGTCTAGGATTTGGTCGACTAGGTCTCAGAGAAAAATCCAGACAAAAAGTAACATTTTTGGACTATTGGCACGATACACAACTAGGTCGGCTCAGTAGATAGAAAGTAGTATTTTTGGGCTGTTAGCACGGTACACAACTGGGTCGGCTCAGTCTGGGATTGAGCCGACCCGATCGCAGGTTAGTCGGCTCAGTCTGAAACTAGGCTGACTCAATTTTTGTGGGTTATTATTTTATGTACGTAGATTATTTGGATTAGGAGAGTTTTTTTATGATCTTAGACTTGATCCTTTGTAAAATATATATACTGAAAATAGGTCAAGGTTGTAAGTATGCTGAAATATACTAAATAAATATTCTTTTCTTTCGAAAATCTCTTCTTCTCCTCTTCTTTATTTTTTAAATTATTTGATTATGCTTCCGCATTAAATCTCTAAGAAGTACTTTCTTGTTGCTTGGCTAATCACTGATGGCCACATCAATCCATGTGGAAAGAGCACGCATTTTTGACATTTGGTATCAGAGTGAGGTTGCATGGAAGGAAGGAAGACACCTAGGATTTACTACATCCAGGGGTTTTATCCTAAAAATTCTAGTTTGCTTCGTGGTTGTCTCTAGATTGAGGTGGAGATGTTTAAATGGAGGAACGGTGATACAGAAGTTTGGAAAGAGGATCTAGGGCTAGTTAGATCTTCTTTGCAGGATAGTTTTGCTGGTGTGTGAGATCATGAAGGATGTTAGGGATTTATTCTTGACTTGTTTGAAGTCATGGGATCAAGTAGATTCAAGGTGGATTTTGAGAAGTTTGATGGCAAGGAGAACTTTACTCTATGGTAGCAAAAAGTAAAGGACTTGTTGGTTCAGTAGAGGATCTACAAGGTCTTGATAAAAGAAAGATCGAAAAAGATCAATGCTGAGGATTGGAAAGAGTTAGAGGAAATTGCTTTTAGCACAATCTAGATGTGCTTGGTCGATCAGGTTTTGCCCGAGATTTGCATAGAAACTATGGCAAAGGGGCTCTAGGAGAGACTGGAGAACACATATATGGGGAAGAACATAACGAACAAGCTATGGTTGAAGAAACAACTGTATAGTCTGAGGATGCTCGAAGGTGGAGATCTTGTTGCACATATCCGAAGGTTTAATCAGGTGTGTTCTGAGGTGATGAGTTTGGATGTGAAGATCGATAAGGAGGATCGAGCATTGTTGTTATTATGTTCTCTCTCATGTACGTATGATGGTCTCATAACAACTTTAGTTTATGGAAAGGAGACCCTAAACTATGAAGAGGTTGTTGGTGTGCTCAGATCAAATGAGCAAAGAAAAAAGATCTGCAAGGGTGACCCTAAGTCTGAGATCTTGGCTGTGAATGAAAGACAGAAAAGATTAAAGAAGAAGACAAGAGATAAATCTAAGGGTAGGTCAAAGTCTCATGATTAGAGGAAGATGATATTAAAATATTATAAATGTCATCAGCCTGGACACCTTAGGAGAGATTGTCTCCTTTTGAGATCAGAAAAAGGGAAGGCCAGTAAGAAAGATGATATAGCTTCTATGAGCAGTGGAGAAGACTTGCTAGTTGTATCAGATGCATCCATAGAGTATGATACTATGTGAATATTGGATTCAGCATTCTTGCACCACTATACTTCTCATCGAAAGTGGTTTGCTACCTACCAGAAGGCCGATGGTGGAAGTGTCAGCCTTGGAGATGATCACCCATGCAAAGTAGCTTGAATTGGCTCTATCAGGGTGAGGATGTACGATGGGATCATTCATACATTATCAAATATCAGGCATGTACTGGAGTTGAAAAAAGAATTTGATTTCTTTAGGCTACTTAGAGGAGCAGGATTATGCTTTTAGTAGCTGGGCTGGGAGTGGATGTCTAAAAATTTTTAAGGGAGCTCTGGTGGTGATGAGAGATAGAAGACTGAGCAATAATTTTTACAGAATGAAAGGCTTAGTGGTAAATGATAGTGCAGAGGTGCTAGCAGTGGCACAGGAGGAGCAGATTTTATATCAGCTATGGCACTATCGGATGGGTTATATGAGTGACAGTGGGCTCACTAAACTAAGTAGAAGAGGTATGATCCCAGCCTTGAAGAAAGAGGACACAGATCTTTGTGAGTCATGCACCTTTGGCAAATAGCATAGGGTGAAGTTTGCAAGAAGTACCAAGCACAACAAGGGAGTGCTGGATTTAGTGCACTCAGATGTGTGGGGACCAGCTCCTATATCAGCTAGTGGTGGGGCAAAATACTTTGTCACTTTCATTGATAATTTCTCAAGGAAGGTGTGGGTTTATCTGATTAGAGAAAAATTAGAGGTGTTTGTCTGGTTCAGAGCCTGGAGTGCTGAAGTAGAGGAGTCAGGGAGACAGGTGAAGTATCTAAGATTGGACAATGGAGGAGAGTATACTAGCCTGAAGTTCAGAAGGTACAGTAAGAAAAATGGTATCAAATGCCATTACACAGTGAAGATGACTCTCTAGCAGAATGGTGTCGTAGAAAGGATGAACCAAACACTGATCGAGAAGGCATAGAGTTTGAGGCTGCAGACATCACTCCCAAAGTTCTTTTGGGGTGCTGTTCTAACATTTTCTTATTTTCTTGTGAATAGGTTCCCTCATTACAAGCTGAATGGAGGCATTCTAGAGAAGGTCTGGAGTGGGAAGAAGGTAGAGCTTGGCCATCTAAAAGTCTTTGGTTGCACAGCCTATGCACATGTGGAGGCAACCGAGAGGAGCAAATTGGATCCGAAATCTCAAAAGATGACATTCATAGGATATCCACAAGGAGTCAAGGGATACTTACTATGGGACTCTCAGGCACAGAAGTTAGTGATCCGTAGGGATGTTATCTTTGATGAGAAGAGCATCTTGAGGAGGTCTGGGATAGATGAAACTGGGGAAACAAAGGTGAACAGTGGTGGCCAGTCAGAGAATGATGGCATGCAGGTTACATCCACTTACAGAAGTGTTCTTGTTGAGGTGGAGCTGGGCAGAAATGTATTGTCTCAGATTGAAAATCAGTATGGAGGGCCGACAGTTCAGACAGATGTGCAGGAGGAGCCACAGATATCAGGCAGAGATGTATCAGTGGGAGTGGCTTTGCACAAGCCCCAGCGTACTATTAAGAGACTGATCAGATATGGCATTGATGAGATTATCTCTTATGCACTCATCACTACTAATAGAGATCCAGATAATTATATAGAAGCCATGGAGAGTGAGGATCATGATTCATTGATATAGGCCATGATGGAGGAGATGGATGATATGAAACATGCAGGGTTTCATGCATAGATTTGAAAACTTTTGAAATAAAGAGTAGTGGAAGACATAAATAAAACTCTTTAATTTACAAATGCATGTAATCAAATTACAAAACCCTACATCAAGGATCTATAGCATGTTATGATGCAAATATAAATCTAAAATTAAGTTAATCATAAGTGGTATTGATCATATCAATACCTAGATCTAGAATAATTCTAGATCTAATCCTAGATTGCATCTAGGTCATCAAGAGATCAGATCTCTTATCATTGCATGGATTGAGAACTCCACAGTTGAATCTGTTGTTGCCTTTAGAGCCGCACAAGCATCTGGCCTCTATAGGTGATCTACACGAACCTGCAACATAGATCAGAGGTTCATTGAACGAAGATCCGCTCAAAGTGCTAGCTTCTCGCAGATCCCTCCTGATAGTTAATCAAATACATATTCTTCAGATCTCTTGGATACTCTAAGAGATGAAGAACATGAGGAGGAATAAGGGAAGAATCCAAGCCTTGGATCTCCCATAAATCAGAAATAAATAGACATATGGAATAAACCCTAGGAGAAGACAAATCTTCTCCTTCAAGACGTCAATGGTTGATGTCCTGAAAATATCTATTATGCTAGGTTCAAAGGAGACCTTCTCCTCTAGATTTTTTTTTAATTTTCTAGATATCACATGCTCATATTTTTCTCATAAAAATATCATAAATAAAGTTGAGAAGAAGGGCTCTCAAGGAAACCCTAAGAGAAGACCTTCTCTTCTTCTTCTCGCATCAGGACATGATCAGATCATGTCCAAAAATGATCACCATGTCCCAACACCTTGAAGCATAGATCCCATGCCATCTTCCTCTCTCTCTCTCAGATCTTTATCATATAAAAATTATATAAAATAATGAAGAAGAAGACATCAAAAGAAAATAAAGAGAAGATAATCTTCTCTTACCTTTGTGCCTTCATGACATCAACGATTGATGTCTAGATGAAGACCTTTTCTCTAAGGATCATGGTGCCATCTTTCCTCAAGCCCTTCCCCCCTCTCTCTCTCTCTCTCAGATTTTTATCATATAAAAATTATAAATAAAATAGGAAGAGAGAAACATAAAAGAAAAATATAAGAGAAGACAATCTTCTCTTACCTTATCTCTTCAAGATATCAATCTTTGATGTCTTAATTGAGGGCTCTTCTCCATGAATCTTAGTGCCACAAATCCTCCATTTATTTTTGTCCTTCTCCTTTGACTTTTCATAATTTTTTTAGGATTTTTCACATCCTAAAACCATCTCATAAGAGGCATCCATCTTTTATTGCAAGACTAGGTCAAAATCTAGTCAAAGGAGGACTTCTATGGGGTGTCCAACTCTTGGATGCCCCTCCCACTTATTTTTCATGTAATCACTGATTCTTACACACAACACCAAGAAAAAAAGGGCTGAATAAGATAGAGGGGCATGGGTAGAGTTGGCGCACAAGGGAGGGAGGAGTTTGGGTCAAAGAAGACTCTTCCAAGTAGGAAACAATTTCCAACATCCTTCTAATTTTGACCAAATGAAATTTAAATCTAAATACTCTGATATAAGGCATGGGAAATCTTTTATTAGGCATGAAAAATCATAGAAAAAAATCTAGAATTAAAATATGGCATGGGCTTTCTTAGGTGCAAGTGAAAGAGAGAGAGTCCCAGTCCAATTGGGACTCCTCTTGTTTGACTAGTCAAAATTATTTTAAATTAAATTTAAATTTTATTTAAACTAGATGAAATATAATCCAATTAAAAATGATCCTAGTCCAACTAAAAGCCTAATTAAATTAGATTAAATCAAGATTTAAATCTAATTTAAATCCTAAGTCAATCAGGTGCATCCAAGTCCTAGTCAAACAAGAAATTGTTCTTTCCTTATAATTAGCTTATCCAATAAATCAATTAGACTTAATCTAATTAAATCCAAACTAATTCTAATTGAATCTAATTCAATTAAACTTAATCTTAGCCTGATTGCTCAATCAAATTAAGTCAATTAGCAATCCAATTACTAATCGATCCTCTTGTAACACTTGCATTAGATCAAACATCAATCGCATTGAATGTTTGACCTCAAAATGATTCTCAATCATCAATTAACCATCTGATCAGGTTACAAGCTCTAATATGTATCACCCCATAGGTTCGAACCTAAGCAGATAGCATAGAAACCAATTCTTGTACCAATCAAAGTTACCATCTAGAAATGATTCTCGACGTCTGGATAGGTCGAATGTATGCAAAGCAACATTCTTAGAACCCTGGTCCATGGTTACTGTATAATTCATCTCTATGACCAATAATGCTCAAGATGACTTTGAGAATGTTATCAAACACTCATACAAGTCATCTCTATTGTGTCTCAAAATTTTGCAAATCCCATGACACCTCATGAGGATTACCCAGACCTAGGTTTTGCTAAATTGAAACACGGCAAGATATTCTCTTCTTGAAGTTAATCAAGAGTGGTCAATCCCATCTTGACTCACACATCGATTCTACAAGTACTTGACTATACCCAAAAATCTTCCATCACCTATATTAGAAATACAAGCAGTCCAGCACCAAAGTATAGTGAGTTGCTCGCAAGTCACCATGGCGATCTCAGATCGGAGGGACACTTATATCCATTAGCCTTAGCTAGCTATTCTTGATAGTAGAGTGCTACATTGATCACGTTCAGTGCAGATGTACTCCTACATCTCATCTGGATGTCATATCAATGTCTCCAAATCACTTGGTTATGAGAACAACAAACGCATATGGCATACAGTGATCTACACTCGATAAGTTATCATTCTTGTTAATAACTTATCATTTGATCATGAATAATTTAAGAACTATCCGATAAATCCTTCTTTATCGATTGATTATGGTTTTAAGAATTTCATCATAATTTAGGAGTTCATTTAAAGAAGATAGAACTTTTATGATGAAATAGCTAAATTACTATTATTATTAGATAATTCATATACTAATTCCAATCATCTACTACTTAGATGATTGACTTTAGGACATATTTTTCAATAATGGAATCACTCGAGAAGAATCAGACATGACAGCTGGTGGATCTTCTAGAGGGTGCTCGATCTATTGGCTTAAAGTAGGTATTCATAAAGAAAGAAGCACCTTCAGAACAAGGTAGAGTCGGATTCAAAGCAAGGCTGGAAGCAAAGGGATACTCACAAAGGAAAGGAATTGACTACATAAAAATTTTCTCTCCTATGATGCATCAGACATCTATTTGAGTTTTGCTGTCATTAGTGACACAACATAACATGAAATTAGAATAGATGGACATGAAGATGGCCTTCCTTCATGAAACTTTGGAGGAAAGAACTACATGAAGTAGCTAGATGGTTTCAAGGAGATGGGACAGAAAGAAAAAGTGTATTTACTCAGGATATCTTTGTATGGCTTGAATGAAAGAAAAAACCTATTTTCCATGTCAACTTCATTCAGATCTGATTGGATCAGGAGGGATATTTAAAAAAAAAATTTCTCTAAGATCCTAATCAGATCTGAGATTTCTCAGATCTAATCTTATTAATCTAATAATAAAGATAAAATTAAATCTAATTTAATTATTTCTTTATTTTAGATAATTTAATTATCCTATGATGATCCTGATGTTTGCCTGAGATTCTGGATGTAGCCATGCAAGTGCCTAGCCTCTACCAGTATCCACTCGGGTAGGATCTGAAGATCTTCTCCTTCTCAATCAATTCTCCAAATATTAGATCTAGATCTGATCTTGAAGGTCTTCAAAATGGCTTTTGAAGAACAATCGTTGTCTCTTGCAGCAGTGCTGCCTTCTTTCTTTCCTGGTGCTTTTCACTTGCTTGGGTCACACCTTCTTCGTGCCCAAAGTCTCTTGGGCATGGAGAGGAGAGAGAGGATCAGAGGATGGCATGGAGAAGGAGGGAGAGGGGCTATGTGGCATGGGCTAAAGTCAGAATCCTTGAATTCTAGGCACAGATAGGGTTTATATAGATCCTGCTGCGCCATATAGTGGTACATCATCCTGGACAATCATGATCCTTTGTGCAATCAGATTTAAATATGATTGGTGGGATGATATCATCTAATCCAATTAGATTAGAGTCCCTCAAAACTCTTCTTAGGTGGTGCCAAGATTGGGTCAAATAAGTCTTCTTGGCGCCACCTAATTTAATTCCCTGAAGCAATTGGAGTCCCATCTGTATGGGACTCCATCTTCTATCCTCATGTGGTGCACGCCTCCCTAGGCATGCACCCATTTTCTATCTACATTTAAGTAGGGGGATAACTCCTTAGGTTCTCTCCTATGGATGCATGACATATGGGCAGATGTTTAAGTATCCAGGGTTAATATTTGACCAATGTTCGAAGATAAGATTTAGCAGGTGATGAAAAATGGTAGGTGTTGTCTCAAATTTATCTCATAAATTAAGACAACTCTTTTCTAAATCGGACAAGCTCCAGTCAGATCAAATAAAGTTTCTTGAGTTAGCCCAAACACATTTGGCTCAGTCGAGATAAGCTTTAATGATTGTTAAAGGAGAACATTAGGCTCAATCGTGTGCTAGCATGATTTTCTTGAACCTAATTGAATCTTATTCAAATCAATTGAACTGAGTTCCCAATTAATGATATCCAAATCCATACCCTTGTTTGTATGACCAAGTTAGGTTTAGTTTCGTATGGTAATGGGATACATCGTGATCTCTATCATCGACATCATTCAAAAATCTTTCGATGGATCAGAACTTTTCTGATTCAGACAACTAGTATGATCGATCATCCAAATTATTATAATTGCTCCAAAAATCCATTAGTGACACCTAGCAGCATATGGTGGCAATCCATCAGAACTAAAAGTGAACCTCTTGGTGCAGTTATCTATGTGATTTAGTTCCTCTATCTTGAGTCCCGATCGAATTAAGGTTAAGGTGATCTCGTCAAATCCTAATATCTGTCATATGAATTAATCATTCGACTCAAGTCCAATGTGAAAACCCTAATAGAAAGTCTTTCTATTATTTCACTCTGCCATGACCATGGGCTTTTGGACTTGATTCTCATGATCATCATAGGGCTACTCCTCATCTATCGAGGTAGATAGATCCCCTAGTGGTGCAATCCAATTCCTACAATGAACACGCTATAGCCAACATACACCTTAGGATTCTGAATGGCTAGGAGACCGAGTTATGGTGTTGTCAAACTATAACACCCTCAAGGTAAACTGCCGATGCACCTCAGGTCAAAGAACCAGACACACTACTATAGCTTCAAGCCAATCATCAATGAGAATGTAGACTTCCTCACGACTGCTTATAATGGTCACGCTCAGTACCCTCATTCTCTAACGAGTACCTGTACTCTCACTCTGGTGTCTCTACACTGTGGACTCAAGACTCATTTATCCAAGAGAAGCGATCGTACACCAACCTTCTGGATTAATCACCATCCTTATGATGATTCTACGATCGAAAGTATTTTATGAGTTAATAATGAAAATTCATGTCTTAAATTTTCAACTCTTGAAAATATGAATTATCATTACCATTAACTCAAGGAATGTATCACAGACAATCTTAAATACATACTGTGATAGAAAATAATTTATTTTATTATTTATAATTAAAATTATAATTTTATCCTTAGAAGTATATTATAAGTGTCAGCCAATCTGGCTTCGAGGGCACACATATCTAACAGACTCCTACTTGACCTAAAGCTAATTGGCTACAAATCTAAGTCCCATCTTCTCAAGGTGGGCTTCAATCTTCTATTGAACCAATAGCTTTGTAAGTGGGTCTGCCGCATTGTCTGCGGAGTTGACTCTCTTAACCTTGACGTAACCTTTCTCAAGGTAATCGTGGATGAGATGGTATCGCTACTCGATGTGCTTGGATTTTTGGTGAGACCTCAACTCCTTAGCAAGGGCTATGGTGCCATTATTGTTGTAGTACAGAGGAATGGCATTCGATGGCATTACTCCGATCTCTACGGTAAATTTTTTGTACCAGAATGCCTTCTTTGCAGCTTCTAATGCAGCGATATACTCTACTTCCATGGTGGAATCTGCTATCACTGTCTGCTTGGAACTCTTCCAACTGACAGCATCACCATTACACACAAATAAACTTCTAGATGTCAACTTTCGATCATCTATATCAGACATAAAATCTAAGTCTGTATATCCCTAGACTTGGAGTTCTCTATTACCAAAGACCAACATCATATCCTTAGTTCTTCTTAAGTACTTAAGGATACATTTCACAGAAATCCAGTGTTCTTCACTTGGATTCGACTGATATGTACTTGTGACACTCACAGCATGAGCTATATCAAGTCGTGTACATAACATGGCATACATGAGGCTCCCTATTGCTGAAGCATAAAGGATCTTGCTCATGCATTCAATCTCTTCAGGTATGTTGGGACACATTTTCTTGGAGAGATGAATGCCATGTCTGAAGGGTACCAATCTCCTCTTGGAGTTTTTCATGTTAAACCTCTTTAGCACTTTCTCAATGTACATCTTCTATGAAAGACCTAGCATCCTATTCGGTCTATCTCTATAGACCTTAATTCTTAGAATAAAGGATGCTTCTCCTAGGTCTTTCATGGAGAATTCTTTGGATAACCATATTTTAACTATGGTCAACATGAAAATATCATTTCCAATAAGAAAGATATCATCCACTTACAGTACGAGGAAGATAATAGCGCTCCCACTAACCTTTTTGAAAACACATGGTTCCTCCTTATTTTTGATGAAACTAAATAATTTGATCACATCATTAAAATGAGTATTCCAGCTCCGAGATGCTTGCTTAAGTCCATATATGGACCTTTGAAGCTTGCATACTTTGTAATCACCATCACTGGATGTGAAACCTAGTGGCTATTCCATATAGATATCTTTCTCAAGGTATCAATTTAAGAACGTCATTTTCTTATCCATTTGTCATATTTTATAATCGAAATAGACTGCAATAGCAAGAAATATGCAAATGAATTTTAGCATAGCTACTGGCGAAAAGGTATCCTGATAGTCAATTCCTTCATGCTGATTATATCCTTCTGCCACTAATCTAGCTTTGAATGTCTCCATATTCTCATTTACACCAATCTTTCTCTTGTAGATCCATTTACACCCAATAGGTATTATTCCTTTTGGTAGATCTACCAAGGTCCAGACATAGTTTGAGTGCATCAAGTCAATTTTTGACTTCACTGCCTCTAACCATTTCTCGGAGTCGATATTCGATATCGCCTCATTATAGGTTTTGGAATCATCACCATGAATCTCATTACCTATGAGGAATATTTTCTCTACTTCCTCTAAAATAGTACCTAAGTACCTCTCAGGGTGATGGAAAATCATTTTCTATCTATGAGGTGGAGAAGGTAGTGATTATATTGGCTCAACCTGATTTGGTTCCATAGGATCCTTAGCTCGTTGCTCTTGTGAGATTTTCTCCTCGAGCTTAATCTGCTTTTCAATGCCACTATCTTAAATAAACTACTTTTTAAGAAAGATGGCATGCTAACTCACAATTACATTATGGTCTTCTGGATTGTGAAAATAATATTCTAATGACTCTTTAGGATATCCTATGAATCGAGCTCTAAAGGACCTATAGTCTAACTTGTCCACTTGTTGTCTTCTGACACCAGCCAGACAACCTTAAATTCTAAGATGACTTAGACTTAGTTTCTTACCATGTCATATCTCATACGGTATGGTAGGAACGATTTTAGAGAAAACTCTATTCAATAAATATATAGTAGTTAACAGACTATATCTCCAAAGAAAATCAGGAAGGTCTATGAAGCTCATCATGGATCGGACCATATCTAATAGGATCTGATTCCTCCATTCTAAAATCCCATTGAGTTATGGTGTTCCAGGTGAAGTCCATTGAGAGACTATTTTATTTTGCTTTAGATAGTCCAAAAATTTTTGACTAAGGTATTCACCTCCTTGATCTGATCAAAGAACCTTAATGGGTTTTTCAGTTTGCTTTTCAACTTCATGTTTGAATTCCTTAAACTTTTAAAAGGCTTCAGACTTGTGTCTTATAAGATACACATATCCATACCGAGATAAATCATCTATAAAGATTATGAAGTAGTCAAAGTTGCCTCCAGCTGGCACATCAAATGGGCCACACATATCAGTATGTACTAGGGCAAGTAGTTTCGTGGCTCTTTCCCCATGTCCTACAAAAGGAAGCTTAGTCATTTTGCCATGAAGACATGATTCATAAATTGGATATGACTCAAAAATCAACGAACTCAATAGCCCAATTTTCTCTAATTTGTTAATCCTATCTTCTGCTATATGACCTAGCCTTAGGTGCCATAGATACCTATCATTTAGACTATCCCTAGGTCATTTTGATCTTATGGCATTCACATTTTGCTCGATATTAAAGATATATACATCAATATGTAACTGGTAGAGACCGTTAATAAGAAAACCACTTGTAATTTTATTTCTTTCATAAAGAATATTATAATGGTCCTTAAGAAAACTAATTACATAGCCTTCTTGTGCTAAACATGAAATAGAAATCAAATTCCTACTTGCAGCAGGCACATAATAATAATTCCTAAGTACTAAATTTAAGCTAGACGATAGTCAAAGAGGGTAGGTTTCCATGGCCACAGCAACAATCCTTGCTCTATTTTTGATACATTGGATCATCTCACCATCCCTCAGCCTCCTGCTATTCTCAAGATCTTGCATGAAAGTGCACAAATGAGCACTAGAATTAGAGTCAAGCATCCAACTGGATGTAGAAAAAATCGTAAGATTAGATTCAATAATGAGCATACCTCCAGAAGGATCTGTCTCCTTCTTATTCTTCAAGGTGGCCAGGTATTTAGGATAATTTTGCTTCTAGTGGCCGTCAGTATTATAATGAAAATATTTTTTTTTATCAGTGGCTTTCTTCTTCAGCTCTATCTTCTTTTTCTTTCCACCTTCCACCTTCTACTTTTTCATAGACTTCTTGTTCTTTCCAAAAATTTTTTTCTTGGAAGCAGTCCGTTTCATAGCAAGTACTGAACCTTTATAACCTTTTATAGAAAGCTTAGCAGTAACCAACATATTCATAAGCTTGGCCAGAGTATTTTAAAGTTTATGCATATGATAGTTTATGATGAACTGCCCATACGCATCAGTCAAGAATTGCAGAATTATATCATTCTACAGATCCTGATCTAACTTCACTCTAAGCTTCTCATGCTCTTCCAAGTTTTTGATCATCATCAGACAATGATCTTGGATTGACTGCCCATCATGCATTTTAGTCTTAAATAGTCATTTAGTGATCGATATTTGGCTGTGCGAATCTATTCACCAAACAACTCTTGTAGGTGAGCCAACATTTGGTGGACAATCTTGATATCTTCATGTTGGTACTGAAGCTCATCAGACATCAAGCCCAATATGTAGTATCTGGCCTTATTATCTTCATCCATCCATTTATCAAGAGACACTCTCTATTCAGTAGATGGATGAGCTGATAAGGTGGGAGGATCCTGATTCAATACATGAGTCAACTTCTCAAAATTTAAAATAATTTTAAAGTTTTGAAGCCAATCCTTATAATTGGGTCCGGTCAGTCTATCGGTGTCCAGGATATGGGCTAGTGGTTGGACGCAGACATTTTTCTTTTTTCTATAGAGAGTCAAAGTTTCTAATTAGATTTTGTAATTAAGACTTGACCAATTTATTTAGAAGTTTGATTTTTAAATAAATTAGCTTCTACTATTTTTTCGAATCCCTACACTCTCTTGGTAGAGATGCAAAAATCTCCATGATTACTGATTTCTAGTGGATGGTACAGTCCCACCAACTGACACATCACATCACCTAACAGTTATTGGTGATGGGTTAGCCAATGAGTGAACAACTCTTATCCAATGATTCTCCAATCATCGTGCACCCAAACTTGATTTCTAATTCATGAACTCATCATGCCTGGAATATTGATCCACTCCTTAGTTAAGTCAGACCCATCATTTGCATAGATTGGATTCCTAATTGGATCTCTCACCGTATCTAGAATATTGAGATCAATCCATCCTCCATTCTGTTGTTAGATATATGTGCCCTAGAAGCAAGAATTGGTTGACACTTGTAATACACTTCTAGGGATAAAATTGTAATTTTAACTAATATCAATAAAATGGATTATTTTCTATTACGTATGTGTATTTAGTGTCTGTGATACATCCTTTGAGATAATGGTAATGATAATTCATATTTTCAAGAGTTGAAAATTTAAGACATGAATAATCATTATTAACTCATAAAATGCTCTCGACCATAGGATCATCACGAGGATGGTGATTGATCTGGAAGGTTGGTGTACAATCGCTTCTCTTTAGTAGATGAGTCTTGAGTCTATGGTGTGGAGACACCGGAGCGAGAGTATAGGTACTCGTTAGAGAATGAGGGTACTGAGCGTGACCACCTCGAGTAGTCATTAGGGAGTCTACCTTCTCGTCAATGACTGACTCGATGCTGCAGTAGTGTGTCTAGTTCTTTGACCTGAGATGCATCGACAGTTCACCTTGAGGGTGTTATAGTTTGACTACACCATTACTCGATCTCCTAGCCATTCGGAACCCTGAGGTGTATGTTGGCTATAGCATGTTCATTGTAGGAACTGGATAGCATCAAGATGGAATCTATCTACCTCGGTGGTAGAGGAGCAGCCCTATGATGATCATGAGAATCAAGTCCAGAAGTCCATGGCCATGGCAGAGTGAAATAATAGAAAGAGTTTCTATTTAGATTTTCACATCGGACTTGAATCGAATGATTACATCATATGACAGAGACTAGGGTTTGACGAGTTCACCTTAACCCTAATCTGATCGGGGCTCAAGATAGAAGAACTTAATCACACAGGTAGCTGCACCAAGAGGTTTGCATTCAACTCTGATGGGTTGCCACCATATACTGCTAGGTGTCACTGGTGGATTTTGGGAGCAATTAGAATGATTTAGATGATCGATCATTCTAGCTATTCGAATCAGAAGAGTTTTGATCCATCGAAAGGAGTTTCGATGATGTCGATGATAGAGATCATGACATATCCCATTACCATACAGAACTGAACCTAACTAGGTCACACAAATAAGGGTTTGAATCTAGTGATCATCAATTGAACTGATCCAGTTCAATTGATCTGAAATGAGATTCAATTAGGTTCAAGGAAATCGTGCTAGCACTCGATTGAACCTAACGTTCTTCTTTTACTATCATAAATAGTTATCCTAACTGAGCCAAAGAAGTTTGTGCTCATTTAGAGGCCTTCACTTTGTCTGACTGGAGCTTGTCCAATGTCCAAAGTTAAGAAAAGGTTGTCTTATTTTGTAAGACATTACCTACATTTTTGGGTCACCTGCCATTTCTCATCTTTGACTTTGGTCAAAAGGGTTGACCTTTGACTGGTCAAATGTTGACCTTGTACTTTAAACTTTTGTCATAATGTCATGCACTATTGGAGGGCTAGTGGGGGCTTGTCCCCTACCTAGAACCTGGCAAGGAGGAGGGCGCACACCACCTTGCGTGTGCCAGAAGTTGGAAGGCGCCAGGAGTCCCTGTTAGATAGGGACTCAATTCCTTTTTGGAATTCCGATTAGAGTTCTCCCTAAGACCAACTTTGATTGTTCTTAGGCACCCTCTAAGGAGGAATCCAGGGGACTCTATTTCCACCAATCAGATTTAAAGATCTGATTTTACAAAAGAGTTTTGTGATTGGTTGTGGAAGAAGAGGAGTTTGATCACGCTTAGTCTATAAATTAATACCTAAATCGGCCGCAACTCAAAGAGCATCACAATTCTCCATGCCCCAAAGGCTGCTTCTCCTCTCCTCCTGCCAATGCCCAAAGCACCTTCTCCCTCTCCTCTCCACATCAAAGAGGTTTTGATTCTTGGTTGGTTGCAATCAAAGATGAGAGATAAGATGACTGAAAGTCTAAAGCCTGCGCTGCTGCTAAAGGACGACTGCTGATCTACTCGTAAAGGTATTTGAAGTCCTCCAGATCAGATCCAAGATCTAATTTTCGAGATTGTGATAGAAAGAACGAGGACTTCAGATCTAACCTGAGTGATATCGGTAGAGGCAGGCACTTGCATGGCTTATCCAGAACCTTCCGCCTGCTATACAGATCATCAATGAGTAAAAGATTACCACTTCAAGGTAAATTTAAATTTTGATTTAATTATCTAAATTTTAATTTTAATTATTAAAAAAATAAAAATTAGATCTAAATATTTTAAATCTAATTAGGAATCAAGGAGAAAAAATTTTGAAAATAATATCTCTTGATCTGATTAGATCTGAACGTAAACCTGATCATAAAAATTTAAGATTTCCCTTCAATGATATCAGAGCCAAGGTTCCTAAGAATGTTTAGCATCTATTTTTAAATTTATTTTAAATTATAAAATAAATGAACTTTTAAATGTCACATGAGATGTTGATTCAGCATTCTGAAATCAGAAAAAAATTAAAATTAAAATTGATTTGGATCTATAGATTATAAATATCTTGACAGTTCTAAAATAGATATTCTATAAGAACAATCTTGATATTTTAATTAATTTGATTAAAATATATTTTAATCTATTTATTTACTATTTTTTGATATTATAATGATTATAAATAACATCCTAACAAATAGAATAATAAAATTATTTAATTTTAAACATCATTAATGGATATGATTGAATGCATGTCTAGACTAGTTGTAAAAATAGTTCCACATAATTATCTTATGATTAGAATTTTTTTATTAAGATTAATTTTAATTTAATTTTTTAGAATTATTATAAGATAAATTTAAGATCTAAAAATATGCATATTTGGATACATGAGATGTAATGCAATATGCCATGATAAGATCTAATTTGTATATGAATATTGATATAGAATTCTAAAACTATTTTGTAGTACTTGCATGTTCCTGATTAAGGCATTCCTCTTCGGCCGTCCGGTCATGAAGAAACAAAAAGGTTTAAAAGGCCCTCTCTTCCATCGAATGGGGTATTTCTTATACGTGTAGGGGTGCTGCATTGGTTCATCTTATATCAGAACTCCAAACATTATTTCCTGCAACTACCTGATCCTGAAACACATAGGATTTATTATGCAATATTTTATTTATGAACCATTAATATGAAAAATTAAGATTATGGATATATTAATTAGGTCTAAAATTGAGAATTTTAGATCTAAGATATATTCATAATACTGGGTTTGGGCTTGGGCAGCTTAATAGTCTAAGCGGTTGATCAAATTAACAATCAAGAGTTGGTTAGATGTGGATCAATAATGCTTAAATTGACAGCCTAATAGGACCTTAAGTTTGGGTCAAGACGATAACGACAAGCAAGACCTAATTAGGCCCAAAGGTTAGAGTTTGGATTGAGGCTAAACCCAATTGTTTCTGACTTTAAATATTTGGGTGTCTAACGGTAAGTTTTTGGCCTACATACGACTGACTGATTTTTTATTAAAGCTACTTGCCTGAATGCGTTCTTGTATGAGTTAATGCCATATTCCTTCCCAACCGGTCTTATTACCTAGCCAATATCTGTTTACACTGCATTATGATTGAGTGGTCATAATCCGGCAAACTCTCATTTGCCACTTAGCTTTAGTCCATAATTGTTAAGTATATTCTTAGTTTAATGAGACTTGAATCAAATTCTCTCTTAGAAAAGATTAAGTCTGAGATTCTTCCACCATTGTAGAATGTGGGCCCTTTCTCGAGTTGTTGTTCTCGGCTGGATACAGTGCTCAGTGCACCGTGGAAAGAATGCAAACTATGTCTAATTAGCTTGGATGCTATGGGCTGGAGGATGAGTTGTGGCTCATATTTTGAATACATTGAGAGGACCCTCAATTAAGAAATCCAGTCTGTGCAAATTATGGGTCTGACTTAACTAAGAAGTGGATCAATATTTTGGATACGGTGAGATTCAATGAATTAGAGACCAAGTTTGGGTGCACCATGATTAGAGAATCATTGAAAAAGAGTTGTTCTTCATTAGCTAACCCATCACCATAACTGTTTGGTGAGGTGATGAGTCAGTTGGTGAGACCGCACCACCCACTAAAAATCATTAATCATGGAGATTTTTGCATCTCTATAGAGGAAGTGTAGGGATCTAAGAAAATAGTGAGAGCTAATTTGTTTAAAAATAAAATTTCTAAATAAATTGGTCAAGTCATAATTATAGTATCTAACTAGAATCTTTGACTCTCTATAGAAAAATGTCTGCGTCCAATCCATTGGCACGTATCCTGGACACACACAGACTGATTGGATCCAATTATAAAGATTGGCTCAAGAACTACAAAATAGTTTTGGGTTCTGAGAAGTTAATCCATGTATTAGACCAGGACCCTCCCACCTTACCAGCTCGTCCATCCACTGAACAGAGTGCGTCTCTGAAAAAATGGATAGACGAAGATAATAAGGCCAGATATTACATGTTGGGCTCGATGTCTGATGAGCTCCAGTGCCAACATGAAGATATCGAGACTGCTCGCCAAATGTTGACTCATCTACAGGAGATATTTGGTGAACAGAGTTGCGCAGCCAAGTATCAAGTCACGAAATGACTTTTTAAGGCTAAGATGCATGATGGGCAGTTAGTCCAAGATCACTGTCTGATGATGATCAAGGATATGGAAGAGCTTGAGAAGCTCGGTGTGAAGTTAGACTTGGATCTGCAGAATGATATTATTCTACAATCTTTGACTGATGCATATAGGCAATCATCATGAATTTATCACATGCATAAACTTAAATTCCTTGACCGAATTAATGAATATGCTGGTCACCACTGAGCTTTCTTATGAAAGGTTCTAAAGGCTTAATTCTTTGCTATAGAATAGACTTCTTCCAAAGAAAGTCTTATGGAAAGAAAAAGAAGTCTATGAAAAAGCAGAAGGTGGAAGGAGCAAAGAAGAAGAAGACAGAGTCGAAGATGAAAGCGGCTGTCAAAGGAAAGTATTTCCATTGCAATAGCGACGGCCATTGGAAGCGGAACTGCCCTACTTACCTGGCCACCTTGAACAACAAGAAGGAAGATCCTTCTGGAGGTATGCTCGTTATTGAGTCTAACCTTACGGTTTCTTCTGTATCCAGTTGGGTGCTTGACTCTGGTTCTAGTGCTCATCTGTACACTTTCATGCAGGATCTTGAGGATAGCAAGAGGTTGAGGGATGGAGACATGATCCTACACGTCGGTAATGGAGCAAGAGTTGTTGCAGTAGCGGTGGGAACATATCCTCTTCGATTATCATCTGGTTTAGATTTAGTTTTAAAAGATTGTTATTATGTGCCTGCAGTTAGCAGGAATTTGATTTCTGTTTCATGCTTAGCACAAGAAGGCTATGTGATTACCTTCTTTAAGGACCATTATAAAATTCTTTATGAAAGAAATAAAATTGCAAATGGTTTCCTTATTAATGGTCTTTATCAGCTACATATTGATGTACTTGTTCTAACTATCGAGCAAAACGTGAATGCCAAACGACCTAGGAATTGTCCAAATGACAGATATCTATGGCACCTAAGATTAGGTCATATAGCAGAAGATAGGATCAACAAATTGGAGAAAAATGGGCTATTGAGTCCATTGACTTCCGAGTCATATCCAACTTGTGAATCTTATCTCCAAGGCAAAATGACCAAAGTCCCTTTTGTAGGACATGGGGAAAAGGCCATAGATCTCCTTGCCTTAATACATACTGATGTGTGCGGCCCATTTGATGTGTCGGTTAAAGGCAATTTTGTCTACTTCATTACCTTTACCGATGATTTGTCTAGGTATGGATATGTGTATCTTATGAGACATAATTCTGAAGCTTTTGAAAAGTTCAAAGAATTCAGACATGAAGTAGAAAAATAAACTAGAAAACCCATTAAGATTCTTCGATCAGATCAAGAAGATGAATACCTTAGTTGGGAATTCCTAGACTATCTCAAGAATAATGGCATAGTCTCTCAATGGACTCCTCCCCAGGAACATCTAACTCAACGGATTTCAGAACCGGAGATAATCAGACTTTATTGGATATACTGGTCCAATTCCATAATGAGCTTCACAGGCCTTTCTGATTTTTTTTGGGGACATTTCATATTGTTAAACTCATTTATTTACCTGATATAGGGTTTTCCTCCTAAGATACGTTCCTATCACAACCGTAATGAATAGGTAATGGTAAGAAACCAAACCTGAGTCATCTCAGAATTTGGGGTTTTCGAACTCATTGCAAAGACAACAAGCTGACAAGTTAGAGTTTAGGGTCCTTTAGAGCTTCGATTCATAGGATTTATCCTAAAGAGTCATTAAGATACTATTTCTACATTTTCCGAAGACCATAAATAGTGATTGTGAGTCCCGACATGTGCCATCTTTCTTGAAAAATAGTTTATTCAGATAGGCGACATTGAAGCAGATTAAGCTTGATTTGAGAAAGTCTCACAAGTACAACGAGCCTAGGACCAATTGGAACGCAATCAGGTTGAGCCAATAAGAAAACACTACCTCCTCCACTATAAATCGAAAATAGTTTTCCCATCCCCCGCCTGCTCCCCGCCTCGGGAGGGGATCAGGTCGAGGGAGGCGGTTCGAAGGTCGAGGGTTAGAGGTATTTGATAAGCGAGTGATGGAATGTCTCTAAAAGTTATACTTAGTTATTATTTTAGAGGAAGTTAACAAAATGTTCTCGTAGGTAATGGTGTATGGTGATGATCCAAAATCCTACAATGAGGCGATATCAAGATAATCGACTCCAAGAAATGGCTAAGCAATGCAGTCAGAAATTGACTCGATGGACTCTAACCAAGTCTGGACCTTGGTAGATCCACCAGAAGGTATAGTACCTATTGGATGTAAATGGATCTTCAAGAGAAACATTGGTGCAGATGGGAATGTGGAGACATTTAAGGCTGACCTAAGTTGCAAAGATTGATAGGTCAATGGCGAAGGCATGACTATCAGGATACCTTTTCCCCAGTGGCTATGCTAAAATCATGCCGCAACATGCTTGCGCGTTGTAGTCTATTTCCGATTACAGAAATATGACAAATGGATGTGAAACAACAATTCTTGGATGGAATATCTTTGAGGAAGAATATCTATATGGAATAGCCGCTAGGTTTTCCATCTAGTATACTGATCACCCAAGGTTTGCAAGCTGCAAAGGTCCATATATGGACTTAAGGCAAGCATCTCGGAGCTGGAAACAGCTCAGTTTCCCATGGATGTGATCAAAAGTATTTTGGGTTTTCATCAAAAATGCAAGAAAGAATCATGTGTTTTCAAAAGGTCAGTGGGAGCACTGGTTTATCGTTTCCTCGTATTGTACGTGGATCCGACAATCCTCCTTATTGGGAAATGATATTCCCATGATGGCAAAGTCAAATTATGGTGTGTCCCCAGGAAATTCTCCACGAAAGACGCTACGGGTGAAGCAATCCTTTTATTCTAGGAATTAAGGGTCTTAGGGCTAGACTGAAACTAGGATGCTAAGGGACTTTCGGCAGAAAGATTGTAAGCATAGAGGAAGTACTCAGAGTTTAGTATGAAGAACTCTGAGAGGGAAATTAATACCCTTCAAACATGGTATTCATCTTTCAAGGAAGATGTGCCACCGGCACACCTGAGGAAATAGAACGCATAAGTAGATCCCTTATGCTTCTGTAATAGGGAGCTCAAATGTATGCATGGCTATGTACATGACCTGATATAGCCCATGCCGTCGATGTCACAAGCAAGATTATCAAGTCCAAATTCAGGTGAAGAACACTGGATTCCTGTGAAATGTATCCTTAAGTACTTTGAGAAGAACCTAAGGATACTGATGTTGGTCTTTGGTATCGGAGAATTAAGTCCAGGGATTTACACAGACACGAATTTCATGTCCCGATATAGATGATCGCAAAGTCGACATCTAGGAGTCCTATTTGGTGTAATGGTGGTGCCTGTCGCTGGACAGAGTTCAAAGCAAATCCATGATAGCAGATTCCACCATGGAAGCAAAATATAATCGCTGCATAGAGGCTGTGGAAGGAAGATTCTAGTCAGAAGTTTGCTCTGCAGAAATTGGAGTAATACCATCAGATTGCCATTCCTGCTATACTTCGCGATAATAATGGGCCATAGCCTTGCTAAGGAGGCCAGGTCTCATCAGAAATCCAAGCCCATTTGAGCGACGATACCACCTCATCCACTATTACTAAAGAAAGGGCTTTAGTTGCGGTCCAAGAGAGTCAACTCATAGCTCATCATGGCAGACCCACAATACAAAGCCGTTGGAGCAAGCAAAGATCGAAGCCCACCTTGAGAAAGGATGGGACTTAGACTTGTAGCCAATTGGCTTTAGGACAAGTGGGAGATTTGTTAGATAAATATGCCCCCTAGAGTCAGAATTTGGCTGACACTATAATACAACTTCTAGGGGCAAAAAATTATAATTTTCGGGACTAATATCAATAAATGGGTTTATTTTTCTATCACAATATTTGTATTTAGGTGTCTGTGATACATTCTTTGGTTAAATTGTAATGACAAATTCATATTTTCAAGAGTTGAAGATTTAAGACATGAATATCATTATTAACTCATAAATGCTCCCGACCATAGATCATACGAGGCATGGCTGATTGATCTGAAGGTTGGTGTTATAATACTTCTCTTTTAGGTAGATGTGTCTTGAGATCTTGGTGTGGAGACACGCGGAAGCGAGAGTGTAGGTACTGCGTTATCAAAGAACGAGGGCACTGAGCGTCGACCATCTCGAGTAGTCATTAGGCGAGTCTAACCTTTCTCATCCATGACTGACTCGATGGCTAACACGTAGTGTGTCTAGTTTTTTTAAACCTATAGATGCATTGGGAACAGTTTTCACCTTGAGGGTTGTTATGTTTGACTACTACCATTACTCGTCTTCTAGCCATTCAAAACAACCTGAGGTGTATCATTGGCTATAGCATGTTCATTGTAAAGGAATTGGATAGCCCTCAGATGCAAATCTATCTACCCTCGGTGGGTAAGAGGGAGCCAGCCCTATGCTGATCATGAGAATCAAGTCTAGAAGTCCATGGCCATGGCAGAGTGAAATAATAGAAAGAGTTTCTATTATAGATTTTTCACATTGGACTTTGAAATCGAATGATTACATCATATGACAGAGACTCGAAGTTTGATGAAGTTCACCTTAACCCTAATCTAAATCGGCAGCTCAAGATAAGAACTTAATCACACAGGTAGCTGCACCAAGACATTCGCATTTTAGCTCTGATGGGTTGCCACCATATACTGCTGGGGTGTCAATTAGTTGGATTTTTGGGAAGTAATTGAAATGATTTAGTGATCGATCATTTCTAGCTGTTCGAATCAGAAGAGTTTCTGATCCATCGAAAGGAGTTCGATGATATCGATGATCAGAGTCATACATATCCCAATTAAACATACAGAACTGAAACCTAACTGGGTCACAAAGATAAGGGTTTTGAATATGGTCGATCATAATGGAACTGATCCAATTCAATTGATCCTGAATGAGATTCAATTAGGTTCAAAGGAAAATCATGCTAGCACCTCGATTGAAACTAACGTTCTTCCTTTTACTATCATAAATAGTTGTCCTGACTGAGCCAAAGAGTTTGTGCTCATTAGAGGCTTCACTTTGTTGACTGGAGCTTGTCCAGTAGAAAAGGTTGTCTATTTTGTAAGACATTACTGCCATTTTTGGTCACCTATCATTTCTCATCTTTGACTTTGTCCAAAGTTGAAACCTTTTGATGGTCCAATGTTGACCGTTGATACTTTCTTGAACTTTTTATCCACATGTCATGCGCCTATTAGAGGGGCTGGTGGGGGCTTGTCCCCTCCTGCCAGGAACGCTAAGTCAAGGAGGGAGGGCGCAGCCACCCTTGGCATTGTGCCCAACCCGTCTGGCCGTCGCGCCCACCACCCGGAGTCCTGTTCACCCACGACAGGGACTCTCCATCTCCTCATTTTTTGGATTTCCGATTACCGGAAGTATCTACCACACACATAAGACTAACTTTGACTTGTCTTAGGTGCCCTCATAAGGAGGATCCAGGGCGACTCTTTTACCCTCATCAGATTTTAGATCTGATTTCACAAGAGTTATGATTGGTTGGGAAGAAGAGGAGTTGTAATTCACTGCTTAACGTCTATGAATAGCCCTGCACCCAATCAACAGAGCATTCACATCTCACATGAAGGTGCTTTCCTCTCTCCTCCCATGCCAGACTTCTCATCTCTCCTCTCCAATCCAAAGGAGGTTTGTTCTTCAGGATTGGTGCAATCTAGATGAAGAGAAAGATGACTGTAAAGTCTAGAACAGGCTAGCGCTGCTTATCTTTTCGGCATGGACGGACCTGTGATCTTCAAAAAGGTGTTTTTTGGAACCCAGCCCACTCACTCACACCAACGATCAGATCCGATCTTTTTTTGGAGACATGATTAAGAGAAGAAAGAGATCTCTCCAGATCCAGCCTAGTGGATACTGGTAGAAGGACCAGGCATCTTGCATGGCTGATAGAACCTTCCGCTGCTTATAGGATCATCAATGGGTATAGATACCGTCACTTCAAGGGGTAAAATTTAATTTAATTTAATTTATCTAATTTTATTTATTATTAAATAATAAGAATCAAGAATCTAACCTTCTAACGTCTAATTAGGATAAGAGAAAGAAAATTTAAATATATTCTTGATACTATCAGATTGAACGACTAGGTCCGGGAAATTTGGATTTACCCTTCACCCATAGCATACCAACGTCTAATAGACAATGGTTGTCTTTCCTAGTGCAAAACTGAAAAAAACTATGATTCCGTCGGA